>APFE031167505.1:93145-156245 GCA_000404065.3 Pinus taeda | reverse complement strand
TTGAGTCGCTGTAGAAGATCCTCTCTCGGGACTGAATCAAAAGCCTTCCGGAAGTCCACAAAGCAGCAGTACACCTTTGAGGACTGGTGGCGCGCTTCCTCGATCACAGCACGGAGCGTAAAAATGTGGTCAATGGTCTGAAGATCTGGCCTGAAACCAGCTTGGCCTCTGGCCCTAAGATCTCTTTCTTCAAAATCGCCAGAAAGCTTTCTATGGAGGATAGTGGCATAGAGTTTTGAGAATGTATGGCCCACCATAATTGTCCTGTAGTTGTTGGGGTCTGAGGTATTCCCTGACTTATGGATGGGGTATATAATATGATGGGACCATATGGGGGGGAACCCATCTCGGACTACATGGTTGAAGAGATCTGCCAGGTATCCAACTAAGGGTCGTAGGCCATGTTTGAAGAATTCGGCTTGGAATCCTTCTTCGTCCGCTGCGTTGCTACTATTCATCACCCAGATGGCTTCTCTAACATCTTTATCGGTGAACGGGTGGCAGGAGAGGGGAGGAGATGTGACCTGTATCTGGGACTGACCGGGAATATCATAAAGGCGAGAGGTGTGAGAGAACATGGAGATTGGGTCGAGATCAGCGGGAGGAGGAGAACGTCGGGGGAGGATCTTGCCCCAGAATTGCCTGGGGGAATGGGTAAGGAGGGTGGAAAGCTCCCTTCTTTGTTGGGAGATGAACTGTCATTTTTTGTGGCGGAGAAGGCGACGGTAGTTCTTTTGGATGGTAGAGTATGAGGGAAGAGACTAACGGAAGGCTTGGCAGAGATCCTGGTGGAGGAGTTTACACTCTGTATCGTACCATTTGTTCATAGGGGAAGTTCCTGTCTTGCAGGGGTTCGAGGTGGTCCGAAAGGAGTGGGGGAAGGATTGAAGCGCCGACTCCCAGATTGCCGAGGAGAGACAGTGGTATTTATCTGAGACAGTCTCGAGACGGGAGAAGTCATTTGTGTCGGGGAGGATTTGTCGGAGTAGGGAGGAGAAAATGTCGGGGTCACCTTTCTCAAAGCAGAAGATGGTTCTACCCGGGGATCGAGCTGGGGGGTGGATTGGTCGAGGGGGATCAGACTGAAGAGAAAGTGAAAGCAGTGCGTGGTCGGCTAGGGGGATGGGAGATACAGAGAGATTCCGGATAAAAGGGAGCAGTGTTCGACCGATTAATGCGTAATCCACCACACTAGCCCCTCCTCCATGAGGCCTACATGTGAAGAAGCGGGATTCTGGGAAGCGCGAAAGGCCATTCAAGATTATCAGCTCATGTGATTCGCCCAACTGCAAAAGATGTCTACCGTAGGCTGTAATGGGGCCCAGGGCGTCCTCTGAGATCCTCTGCAAGCCTGCTAAAACCAGGTCCACACTCCTAGTGCAGAACACATCCTCGGAACAGTCATGGAGTGGGACCTGATGCTCCTTGGTATGGGCATTGAAGTCCCCCATGATGATGCTTTCTCCATCAGTTGAGAATTTAGTGATGTCTGGGTATATGTTGGTGAAGGGATCCCTTTCTACATCGTTGTGGATGGCAAACGAAGATGTGGTGGGGGGGAAGTAACAAACTGCAATAAAGATATCTCTCATGGGTGGGGCTCCAGTTCTGATTCGGATCCACATGTACCTAGCGTACTCATCTGTATTTACCACTATGACTCTATCTCTGAGCTCGTCTTTGACTAGGCACGCTACTCCCCCCTGATCCTCTGACCCCCCCTGAGCTCCTTGTTTCATGTCTACATACTAAATGCCATTGGTACCCCATTACGTCTGGGAGAGGTTGAACTGGGCTCTCATGGGTCTCTGTTACGAGGAGAATATCTGCTGACTCAAGGGCGTCGTAGAGTAGCCGAGGTGAAGACCAAAAAGACCCATTTCCGTTCCAGCAGTGAATTGAAATCCCTGTTGTTCGACTCCCCCCCAGGCCGGCCCGTCATTTGGCACTGCCTGCTCGAGGTGTCCATCCTGGGGGGAAGGAGTCTCGAATGATCGCGCGAAGGTTCCTTATGACTGCGCATTTGCCCGCTTGTCTTGCTACGGCCACTTGTTCCCTAGCCTGTTTAAGTTCAGCCACCTGTGCCCGAGTGAGATCCTCTTCTAGGAATATCCTGTGTGGAAGATCAAAAAGCTTCCATTTAGCTCGAAGAGCATGTAGACGATCAGTGGTATTATGGAAACGGATAAATAAGGTGGAGTCCTGTCCTAGCCAAGCTCTGTCTAATCTGATATCAGATATGTCGAGGGTGTCTCTCAAGAAACCTATGGCCACCTCCATCGGATCTGCTGAGGATAAAGGGAGAGGGAGACCTCTCACTTTAAGGTTTAGCTCTCTCGCTCTACGGGATTGTTCTTCCACGATTTTGGCCTGTACAACTTCCTTTATTGTTGTGATAGGAGAGGGTTTGTCTTTCCCTCGGACCACCTGTGCCCATGAGCTGATGTGTGTTTCTGTCTCCTATCTGAGGGATGCCTGTTGGGATATAATCTCATCCTGCTTGTTCCTGATCTCCTGGATTTCTGCCTGCAAAGTTGTCTCTGTGGGGTCTTCTTGCACTGATTTTCGAAGGGACAAGCTTTCCCCTTCCACGAAGGAAATTCTGTCATTTAAAGTGTTTATCTCAGCCCGGAGCTTGTCATTCTCGGCTTCAAGGGAATCTACCCGTCGTAATAATTGTTTGATTTGAGATGTCCAGAAGGCGAAATCTGACTCCATGGCAATGTCTCTGGGGCTATAAGTCTCTTCCTGCTGATTAAGGCACTGGTGGAGGTAACGGGAAGGTCCTCTGTTATTGAAACTGAGGTTTTCGTGTTCAGATTCAGTGGGCGGGGAACCCATAGTTACCTGGTCATTGCTGGTCACAAGGGAAACGGGCCGCGGAACAGAGAACAGACGCAGGCAGAACAGAAATGGGCCGTGTAAGGGCTGGCTGCAGACGGGTGTCACAAGCTGTGAGCAGGAACACAGCAATTCCGCGAGCAGGACACCGTGATCTGGGACACTGTTGAATACAGGGCAGAGAGTCGCCGCCGCGCAGAAGAGATCGGGCTGCCGCAAGGAAACGGGTCGCCGCCGCAAAGAAGAGTCGCCGCAGGGGTAACGGGCCGCCGCCGCAGAGAAAACGCGCAGAACCGCTGCGTAGAAAATGGGCCGCCGCCAGAGGATCGGGCCGTCAATCAGAGATCAGGCCGTCGCGATAGTGGCTGCAGGCGGAGAGGGAAGCCAACGGCAGAGGGAGAGCCGACGGGAGAGGGGAGCCGACGGCACGCAGGCTGTGGGCAGAGCCGACGGCACGACGGCGAGGGCACGGGAGCTGAAGAAGCCGACGACACAGCAGGCTGCGGGCGAGATCGGGAGAGCCGACGGCACAGCAAGCTGCGGGCGGGATCGGGAGAGCCGACGACACGGGGGCACGAGGGCACGGGAGCACGGGAGAGCAGGCTGCGGACGGGATCGGGAGAGCCGACGGCACAGCAAGCTGCGGGTGGGATCGGGAGAGCCGACAGCACGGGGGCACAAGGGCACGGAGGCACGAGAGCTCATTTGAGGTACTCATCATCATCACACTTTGAATGGATCTCTTGAGAAGAACTCACACTTGCTTCTTTGGCTTTTGGAGAATCTTTTGGAATGCATTTTGACATTTGGAGCTAATTCGCATTTCTTCTTTGGAGTTATTTCTTGGATCTTGACTGGATATATTGAATGTCATCTTGTAAGTGCTTAACGTTGATGGAATTTTTCTCTTGAATTTTGTTTAATGTATGGAATTGTTGCTTCTAGCATGTGCTAATTGTGCCCTAATTATTGAAAATTAATTTGGGAAGGCTTTCTAGTTGAGTGTTGCATATATCATTCAATGTATGGCATGTAATCAATGTTCATAGTGGAGGAAATTCTTGAACTCTCCATGAAATTCCATTATCTTTCAAGTGGGTAAATGCTTAAACGGGGTACCTAGGACATGATTTTTAAGCCTTGTTAGAGACGATTTAGCTCATCTTGAACATCCTAAGACTCCATATGCCCATGGCCCCAAAGGACAATACACCAATCCAAGTCCTTGGTGGTCATCTCTACATTCTATTCATAATTTTTCCTCTTAAAATTCGGTCCTTTTAAAGCGAGGACGAAATTTTAGGGAGGAGATTTTTCAGTACTTCAAGAGCCTAAACATCAAGCTTATGGTCTAGGCTACCTATGCTCCAGCCTCCAAGTTTGGTGGGCATCCACTCGATTTTCATCCATAAAATCTCTTGCTCTAGGTGTTGCTCCAAGAGGGAAACCCTTAGTTCTTCTCCCTCAACTTGGGAACTCCTTTGAATGTTGTATGAGCTTAGTACTTGTTGAAGTATATCTCAAGAAACCTTTTCTCTTGGGCCTTGACCTTGTGTTAACCTATTACCATCGAAATCCCTCAAAACCCTAGGTCTTGTGCCTTCTTTTCTAGGGTTTTTCTTAGAGAACAACTTGCTTCTTTGAAGCCTTGCACCTTTATTGAGCCTCTCTTCTGAATGAACTCTAGCTTGATCACTTTGTGCCCTATACCTAGCATATCTATTCTAGGTGATCTCCTTCCTACCGGGACTCCTCCCATCGGCGAAAGTCCGTACAAAGCAAGGGACCTTCATTGTGGTGACAATGGGCCATTGTCCCATTGTTAGCACTTAGTCTAGCTTATTGTCCTACAGGCTTTCCCTCTCTAGGGCTTGCTAGATTTTGTGGTAACAGTACCTACACCACCAATCCACATAAGAAATTTCTCAAAGGAAAACTAACAAATTGTACGGTTTTGAATTCCATGATGTGGCCATCTTGAAGAAGTATTTTTTGTGGCAGCACTAACTAAGGCAGTGAAACCCTATTTAAAGTAGTGACCTACTTGATGGTGTATATTATGTGACAATGAGGGCCTGTTTAAGCCCTTCTATGGTTGCATACTATTCCAGAAGGTTCCTTCTATGGCATGAGGTCATTCCCGAGTCAACTATCTACACGAGCTTGTGACAACAAACCCTCCTGAGGTATGGTTCGGACGAAGAAGGTTGTTTGGGGCAGCGTAGGCTAGTAGTTTGGAGCAACGTAGGCTAGTAAGGGTATTGCTAGTGTTATAGCTCCAAATTTAGCTCAAAATTACCAAGTCAAAAAAAAATTTACTTTTTCATATTGGGTCAAAATTTGCCAGCTCCTTTCTCTTTTCCAACTTTATTCAAGTGTTCTCATTTCCTTATCTCTACCTCGTAGTCATATACATCTAAGTGCAAAGCAATACCAAATATTGGTGGTTTGTTTGAATATCGGTTTTCTAGAGCAACAGTGCACAACTTAGAAACACAAGTGGTCGAGAAGTAGAACCTTTGTTGTATGGAGCCTTTAGTAATCACAAGTGTGTTGGACATAATATTCCTTCATCACATCATCAGGCAACAACATTAGCAATAGCATGATTATTTTTTATTATATTTTAATTAAAGCTTAATGTTTTGATTAAGTGAACGCATTATGGTTAAGGGACGCACATCTTCCGAAGCGCATCGTGCTGCCAAATCTAGATAAATGGTGTAGGAGGCATCGTGGGGGTCCCCCTCTAGTGGTTTCTAATACCACTGAGTATCCCCCTACAATTCCGCTCTCAAGAATTTTGGATACCACTAAATGACATTAGCACAGCACCTAGTTGCATCAGAAAAGCATGGTGAGCACAAGATTCAAACCCCCTACCTCGGTAGGATATATCAATACAAATAACCATTGCACTAACCATTAATGTGTGGGGAATTAATTATTTAAAGTTTGCTATAACCAATGGACTAAATTTGGGAGTCAATAGGATTCAATCCTACAACTTTTTTGCCGCAAGCACCAATCTTGACCACCACACCAATGGCCTTTGTTGTATAGCAAATGAATGAATTAGTATTTAAGTTTGTTGTAACCAAACTCTGCCAAATCCAGTGACCTCCAGTATTATAAAATCACGCTTTGCCAATGTGCAAAAGAGATCTTTTATGTTGGGTAGCCTGAGGGTTATGCTGTTTTGAAAGCCCTATGGACTATTACCCACCATCCGTGGGTGGTACCCATAGGAGAAGAATTCTCCTAGATGGTCCTCAGTCGGTAGCCAGCAGCCCCTTGCAGCCACCAAGTAGCTCAATGTGCCATTATCTCCGCCACCTGAGCCAGCCATGTGGTCCCTCGCCCATCTGTTATGATCGTATGTTTGAAGGTGGGCCCTCCAACGCCAAATATATGGCTTTTCATTGTCAAGTTAGGCATTTTTTGTTTACTTATCATCGACGCTTTTGGGCATGGATTAATGGGGGGGATTTGGTGGAAAGAGTGGGCTAGGTCTGTACTCTTGTCTCCTCTGCCCGATTTGATCGTTAGCCTTGTATCCTAGTCCCATGGGATCTCCTTTACTAGCTATTAGCTTTAGGGATGGCATTACATGGGAAAGCTTGATTTTGGTTGTGTGGTCTTGCTTCCCGACACCATAGATATCACCCCCTTCCGCTTATTACAACCCCATTCATCATTTTTCTCATCTGGGTCCACATTTGTCCATTGAATCCACAAGGAGTTAGCCTCCCACTCCCCTTGTCCACACCTTGGATCAGGTCTAGAAATATGCCCTTAAGGTTGATGTAGCTAAAAAGAAAAGAAAAAGCATATTTTGGCCACTCTCAACAGGAAATGTACCATAAAATGCAAAAGATGGTCTGGACATACAACTTTAACATGTGGGCAAAAGCCAAACATGAGTTCTATCCATATTATGGCCATCACCCTGGTTCTTAGGGCTTCTCATATTGGCCCTTTACATCACTAAGGAACCCATGATTATCCCAACTCCTAGTGGGTGATGAAATGCCCCACCTTAAGGAGGTAATCACTGCTATATACTACACATCATGCTCTCATCCCCTGGATCCCCAAGCGGTTATGAAGAAAAATCAATCAAAGGCAAAAGGCTTGTGAATAAGGGTGGAAAAACAAAGGTCAGGGTAACTCATGTACCATGATTTCTTCCTCCTTCATTCATACACCCTGGTATGACCTTTATATTGTGGCATGTGGCTTGGAGACTTCACCTGATGCCCCACTCTACCACCTACCATTTGACAAGTCTACCATGGCCATGTCACCCCCTTTAAAGGTTGAAAACCTGAAACCACATAATAGGGTTTGTTGACAACTGGAGTGGCACCTGTAGATTTTTTGAAGACTCCATGCCCAAGGATGTACCAAAGGTTGCTTGTACCATTAGAGATCATCATATCACTAGAGTTTTTTAACTCTACTTCTTCTCATTTTCTTCTTCAATCCTCAGATTCTGCAGCCCTACGAGGATATTGTATAAATGCCACTAGCATGATGAATAAAGCCATGTAACAGGCCTAAGGTGTTGGAACTCGATCAGCTAGCGAGTCCACCTTGGAGTGTTTTTTACTTGGTTAATTATTCCTACTTTTTAGCAGCAAATAATTTTTTAGGTTTTTTCATTCTCTGCATTACCCCAAAGTCGAAGTGACGGCTTGAAGGTTGAGCCCCTAATGCATCTTAATACCAAGAGTTAATGTATATTACCATGCTAGGTCATCTCTGAAATTTCGCGGAATTTGACTAAGTCTAAATAGGATTTTTTTTAATAATTAAAAATTTCCCACAAAACGGGATTTTTTTTAATAATTTCTATGTAATGATGTAAATATGTGGTTTTCGGAAATGTCTAGAGGGTGTGACTACTCGAAATTCATCCTCAGAGGCCCAGCATTATCCTAGGACCCACTTTGAGGGTCAAAAAACGACTTATAGTCCTTCAAAAGATGATTTTCCTAATGTTAGTGGAAAAATGAAAAAAAAAAATTCAAAAAAAATTTAGAAATTTTTCCAAAGTCAAAATAAATCAAATTTTGACATGGAAAATTCCAATGAAGGTCAAAGGTGATGTGGCAACTATGTGGGGCCCACCACATAAGGTACAAGTCAAAGTGAATATGCCAAGTGCCAAGTCAAAAGTGTCACAATGGTTGCATGAAATGCTACGTAGAGCTAAAAATTCACTTTGGATTTAATTTAAACATGGTGGAATTAAAGTGCAAGGCATATTATAAAGTTCAAACTTTAACAAAATTAATGGGGGGACAAAAGGTCTGATATGGCAGCCACATTGGAGCTCAAGTTAGCCAAGTCAACGAATCAGTCAAGGAGGCCCATGAATCATCAAAAAGGCAGTTAAAATCAGTTAATGGATTTGTAAAAGGAAAGTGGGGACAAGACTGCCACATGAGACGGACCTTGTCTCTCCCACTTGTTCCCCACTAAACTCACTCGACTCAGTTGGCAGTCCATTGAGAAGGTACGTGGCACATTTTGATATCAGATTTAGTTGGGACAGCTCTGACACATGGGACAAAAGCTTGTCCCCTATTTATTGGGACAACTTGAAGTTAAAACTTGACTCCACTAAGAAGATACGCAGCCTGTTTTCAAAGTTCAGTCTAACCCACACGCAAGGCATACTTGACAGCCTACACACAGCAGTCAACTACAGCTTGTACGCAGCAGTTAGACGTAGCCATACATTGATGATAACACACAGACCTGATTGGCATTGATTTGGTACACATGGGGCACATGATCGTTATATTTGATTTATGGCTAATTTAGTGGGATATTGCTCCCATTCATTTCCACAGATTTCACACTTGGCAACAATAAGATGCACACACAGGCCAGCAAAGGGATACGCTGCCCATTTTGGATCCCACCTACAGCAGTTTGGAAACACATTGGGATTGTCAATCCATCTCCACTTGTCATTAAGATTTGCCTTGGGACCATCTCCTATTTGTTTATGTAATAGAGCCTTGAGCTCTCATATTGTAATTGGGAATACAGGCCATTGTGCTTAAAGATACTATGTTGGATTGTACGCTTTGCAAATTAATATAAAAGACTTTGGGGTTACATTTGAGGTGTTCTTCTCCTTGTGTATGGTAGTAACTTCTTGATGTTCTTGCTCTTATATTTCTACTTGTTTCATTATGTTAGTATTTCCATGATGTTTTTCAAGTTATGTTGATGTGTAGCTATCTCACATTAGCATAAAGATTATTTACTTGCTCTAGATAGAGAAATGTTTTAGTTGATGTCAAATATATCTCTAGAATTTTATCTTCATTGCATTTAATTAAGCCCATGTGGATCTAATATGTTCATGTGAAGTCGTGTAGAAAATATTTCTTTGATCAAGCTTCAAGCGTGAGGGGAAGTTCTCGGGCGAACCAACCCACTCTTGAAAATACTCAAGGAGAACCCACATTTTTCAATTGCCAACGTCTTAACATTCGAATTTGTCTTGCAGGGATTTCATTTGAGTTTTGATCTCATGTCTCTTGCTTCATAATTTACTATTTATTTCTCAAATATTGTGCTTCACTTGTTAATATCTTGTTATTTTAGAGCTAAATCATGGTTAGCCAAAGAAGAGAGTCTACTCATACCCTTTAGCTTAGCCTTTGTAGATTTTATTGTACACATACATTTGTAATTTTATTTAGTAATTGCATAGCTAACACTTGGTTTGTTTTGCAGCCCCCTCTAATTTGTTTCTTGTGACTTGCAGGATTTATCAGTTGAAACTATTAACAAGTTGTGTGCAAGACCTTGGGCTCTCAATTCAAAACTAATTCTCTCTATCTTGGCTCTCTCTTTGGCAAGACCGAGTTCCACTTTGGGGTTGCATTTCTCTCTCTTGGCCGTGGGCTTAAGGAGGCTTAGCCTCTCTTGCTTTTGTGCAAATTCCTCTTTTTCTTGAATCTAATTTTTGTATCTAAAGCGCCCCCTTGAAATTTCAGATTTCAAGGCCCTCCTTGGTCTCATTTGCAGCAATAATTCATCAAGGAAAAGTCTATGGTCTAAGGCTTCATTATAACATATTTTTCTTGACATGGAGGAGGCTTTCATGAGCCCTTGCCTCTTGTAATTTAATTAATAAAAATTTATGATTTTTTGGAGCATGGGTTTCACATTGGCATCTCTATCTCTCCACTTTGGGAGAGAATTTGTGGTTGGTTTGATTTGTTGATTCTAGCTCCTCTTCTCACTTGCATGATTTAATTTGCTAATTAACACAACCATGCATCTCACTTAATTTACTAAAGTTTACTACAATTTGCTTGCTATTTACAATAATTGCTACAAGTCACAAGTTACATTTCTCTCTCATAGCAATTTATTTTTCATGCAAGCATTTATTTAACTTGATACATTTAACTTGGGTGTTGTTTAAAATTCACTTATGCTTCATTACTTTACAACAATTTCACATCTTGAGTTTTGATGCATTGTGTGTTTGGACAATTTCACTTTTCAAAGCAACATATTATTTTATGTCAAGCTAGTCTCTCAAGTTGAAGTTTCTCTCTTTTGTAAAGCTATTTTGAGTACAATCTTGAGTTTAGTTTTCACAAGCATTATCATTTATTTTACATGCAAATCAATTGCTCATAAGCTTCAAGTTTGCTTTTGGTGGATCATTAATTTATCATAAGTCAAAGAAAATACTTTCACTTCACAATTTTACATGTTATGAAGCTTATGCAATCTTGTGTTTAAAGCATCTCTATCTTTTACATAGAACTTGCAAATTTACTTACATATCATAGTAGGCATCTTAACATAGCTGCACATTTAAAATCAACATCCAAGCATAAGTTTGGTTGATAGAAATCATAAAGAAAAAAGACTTTCTTGGAAATTTCTTCCATTTGGTACGAAGTAAGGTAAAAGCGTTGTGACCCTGCATTTATAAAGGTGGCTTGTCCCTTGTAGGAACGAAGACACACGCTGGCTCGTAAAACTCAAGGGACGGATATCGTTAATGACACCGCCGTGTCCTTGCCCCCTCTTTCTTACAGTCACCCAAATTTTTAACCTTCAGTAAGAGCTCAAGAGGAGGACTTCTCACGTAGACTAGGCATTTTAGATTAAATGTAACCAAGGCAATTGCATCCACAATCTAGTGTAGGTGCATTTCATATTAATACATCTCATGTTTTTACTTGCAATTGGTCATTTTACTTGTCATTGCTTATTTGAATACTTTGTTTTGGCAAGCATTATTTCATCTATATTTTGCAAGTAGAATACTAATTGTTTTCCTTTGCAAGATATTCTTATATGCTTTGATTTAGCAATTAATTATATATATTTGAAAGCATCCTTATATCTTGTATTGATTATTTTATTGTGCTAACATTCTCTTGTTTCACTTTCAAGCTTACTTGTGCTTTTGTTTGAAAGCATTTCATTTATATTAAGTAAATATCTTCCATTTTTTAGCAATACTTTAGAAGGCACTAGTCTTTCATATGTTTATGCTTATCTCATGTGTTGATGGTTGTTAATGGTTATTTCATTTCATATTGCTCACATCATATTTGCTTGTAATCTTAAGAAAGTAATCCACTTCACTCTAACTTAATCTCCTAGAAACCTCACATCTTTCACTTAGCTTTTCATTAGGGACCATCCCCCTTAGCTAACCTAGGAGATAGCTTAAACAGAGAGAGTTGGGAATAGGCGACAACACCATCTCTTAGTTCTTGCCACCAACCACACCTTGTGGGGTTAAGGGTTTTTCTCACTAACTGGTAGGTGTGTGTGACAGGCGGCAAGCATAACAAAGTCCTTGGTTAACCTTCTTCTTGAGCTTGGAGACACCTATACATGCCACAAACCACTATGGAAGGGCATGCCACTATGAAGTGTCCACTTGTTTTCTATGATTTGTAAACTCTTTTACTTAATTAATTTACTGATTTGTTATACTGGAAGGCGAAGAGACACATTGGATCTTATACAGAATTGCAGGGGGGTCTCCATTTGGGGTTCGGTTTCCCTATACAAGGTCCAAGCCCTCCAGAGGGCCATATTGGCACTTGTAGGGTGAGTGTTGAGAGCCATAGGCCTCCACCGTCGCAGAAAGCAAAATGCCACTTCATGGATCCCTAAGTACCATTCATTGATTGCTCGTGTTCCACATTTTTGGATGTCGATGATGCACCTAGACCACCATGCCCAATCGCCTTCACACCTGCTCCACCCACTTGGCAAAAGTCCAGAGCCTAGATGAGGATATGTCTCACCATTGGAGACAAAGGGAGGGCTTATGTCATCATTCTAGCCCTTATAGATAGTATACATGCATCATCGATTCACTTGGAGACCCATGAGGATGTCATTGTGCCCCCACACCCATATGGGGACACCACATTGGATTTTCTTGGATATCAAGGGGCCACCCCTTTGATCACTATGTTTGTAGCTTATTCTCTCACATTGGCACACTTTGGACTCCACTAAGCCTCCTCAATGGCCCAATGACTAATTGTATCTACTATTTTGCCCTCTTAAGAGGCTTCATCTTTGTACTACTGAACTATCTTGGTGGGCTTGTCACCAAGTCATGTTACTAGTGTACATTGAGTGGGCCTAATGGTTAAGAGCATGTGTTTCCTCCTAAGAGGTCACAGGTTCAAAACCAAAGGGGGTAGAATATGCATGCTTTCATAGACTTAGTAGTCAAATCGTTATGCAAAGGTGGGTCCCTTGTCCCACAAACAAGGGGGTCTCATACACCAATTGGTGTCTGGCTTGGTCGCGACCTTATTATTGGATAATAATAATAATTTTATTATTTGGGGCTTAATTAGACCATTTAGGCTATTCGAACCCCCTTACAGATTGTATAGACAGATGACAGGCTCATTCATTCCTCTCATCATCACTTGGATTGTATTAGTTTCTCTTGAAAGAATTTCGCATTTCCTTTTAGAGGACGACTTTTTGATGTTTGGATACTATCTCTTGATCTTGGAGCTTTGAATTATGTCTTGAATCAATGGTTGGATATACTCACTATACATGTAAGTGCTCTTTTTCATCTTAATCTTTACATTTATCTTGTCACATGAATAATGTATGGAATTTTCGCTCTCTAGATCTGAAATTGCCCTAAATTAATGAGAAATTGTGGAATTTCAGACTTTTGATATGTTGCATTTATTACATGTGTCTTGTATGGTGAACGATTGTTCCTAGAGGTGAAAAAACCATTGATGTTACCTTGATAAGCCATCAAATCTTGCACAGTGAAGTATAAATACCTTTGGTAATAGAGTTCATGCCCTAGATGATATGTGAAGTTTGCTTAAGGTCTTCTTGATTGCGTAAAAGGTTCTCCAAACTTTGAAATCACCTTGACTCAATCTCTCCCTAAAGGCAAGGCATTGGTCAAATCCTTGTTGGTCACTTAAACGAATATCTTTTCCACCTTTTTCTCCCTCATTCTAAGCCTAACCCTAGACAACCTCCTAGGGCACTAAGCGAAATCTTTTGTAGCCATCAAAAACCCTTGAAAATCGATCCACAACTGCATTGGGGTCTTCTCCAGGGATCCTACAAGTTTGAGCTTAATCTGACTGTGGAATCTCGAGATATTGTAAGCCCTAGTTCAAGGATCATTCCTCTCCCTAGATTGCTTTGGGTTAGTGTCCTCATATGGATCATTGCACTTGAATTTCAAAGAAAAATATTCCTTTGATCCCATTCTCCTCCCTAACCTAGTCAAGCCCCTCTATTGTCGATCAACTCCATACCCTTGACCTAGTTTGGGCCCACTTGGGTTCTTTGCAATCCCACAACTTTGTGAGTCAAATTCCACAAGGATTACATAGAAACCATTTCTCCTTTGTGATCCCTAGGTCTAGGATACCTCTTGTTAAGGGATATTCTCCAAACCTAAGCTTAGGTTTCCCCTTAGCCCTTCCTAGAGAGCCAATTATCTGAATCTCTCTTATGAATAAGCTTTAGGAATCACCTTTTGTACCATCATTGATCTATCATTTCTAGTGATTCCTCTCACATTGGGACTCCTCCCATCAATGAAAGTTCGCAAAGAGCAGGGAGCTTTAGCTAAGGTGACAGTGGGCTATCACTCCATTATTACCACGTGACCTACTAGTTGCTCTATAGTATTGCCTCCAAGGACCCCTGATAGTTTGAGCGATAACATGGACTTCTGTATTTTGTGATTTTCTCAAATCTAGAGGGTTTCTTTTAGATTCATGGCCTAGAATAAATAAAGCTCAATTTTCTTTACTATTTTTCATATCAAGCTTTCTTTTCAGCGTAATATCATTTATTTTTGTTAGAGTTGTGCAATGATTTTTAAGTTATATGGAACACTAGGGGCTCACTTGAGAATCAACTTTCCTTATTTATCCTAGCAATGTTATGTTTAAAACCGAAATTATAATATAAACAAGTTGTTTATATTATCCCTTTGCATCTATTGATTGTTGCCTCGATTTCATATGACTAATTTTTGCCCTGCTTTTTAACCATTAGAATGCATTTTTGATGTGTTTTCTATAATAACAAATATCAAAGATATCTGATGAATGTTTGAGTTTTTTATTTCTCCTTTTATGTCCTCTACCTTTCGCTTGTTAACTTTGTGCTCTATCTTTCAAGACCCCATGCCCAATGGACTTGCTACTGCTCAAACTAGCAGGGGGTCCTAACGGCCATTTGCTAGGTCAAGAGAAACAATGACGTTAAAGCCCACTGTCACCACAGCTAAAGCTTCCTACTCTTTGCGAGCTTTCATCGATGGAAGGAGATCCAATATATAGAGTGTCACTTATGAAGGATAGATCAACAAAGATGGGTGTGAATTGATCCTAGGGACCTTTTCCTATGGGAGGCTCAAGAATGGGATTTGCTTTCTTTTTAAGCAAGGTACAAGGCTTTCTAGGATAAGGGGGTGAGGATTTAAGGGTTAGGTTTAAGGAGTATGAATTGCAAAGGAGCATACAAAACCCAAAAATCCTTGTTAAACATGGTTTCCTAAGTGGTTTTCGAAGTGTTGACTTTTCAAAGGTATGGGACCAGACAGGACCAAGTGGACCCAAGTTAAGTCAAGAGGAAAGAGTCTAGCAACCAATGATAGATTTGACCTAAACAAGGAGAAGAAGGGGATCAAAGAAGTGATTTTCACTCAAAGGTGCAATATGATCCGTATGAGGAAGTAGCCCAGGGAAACATAGGGCAAAAACCAATCTCGAGGCTAGGGCTTGGGATATCTCATAACTTCACCGTGGCAATACATGAAGCAACAGTGCAGGGGATGTGCTGCAGCAGGCCAAGCATCAACACAGGTACCAATGCGGAAGATCAGTGTGATGCTTCTATGGTGAGGCATTACCAGAGCACATTCCTCGCTAAGAGGGAGTGTTGATTTTTGGTAGCATTGGATGTGCTCTAGCCATGAAAATTGGTGGAGAGCCTAAGGCACATGAGATATCCAAAACCTAGAAATCGTTTGGAGAGATTCCACTCGGATGAAGATATATTAAAATAATTAATATTTTTAATGAGACCCTAAGTCTAAACATAGGAAAACTAAACTATTGATGTGTATTAATATAATATGGGTGAGAAAGTTCTAAATAACGAGGATCAAGCCAGATCTAATCTTAGCCATTGATTAGGGACTTAATCTCGGCCATTGAACCATCAACAGGAAAAGTATAAGAGGAGGCTTGAGGGTCAGTTGGAGACACACCAAGAGAGATCAAGAATTCAATTTTCTAGGGCTGGGTTTGCTAAGGAAATTGAGTTAGAGATCATTTGCAGTGAGGGGCATTTCAGCAAGGGATTTCAATCCAAGGTTGAAGAATACATATTAGAGAGGCAGCAAAGCGCCGGAAGAGGCAACGTAGAGCCTAGGAGGGTTGACGCAAAGGCTAAGGAGGCTAGCGCAGAGGACGCAAAAGCCATAGAGACAGACGCAGAGGACGCAGAGGCTGACACAGAAGCCGTAGAGGTTGACACAGACAGCACAGAGAGCTATAGAGGCTAATGCTGGGCTGAAGAGGCTGCACTGAGGAGGTTCTGTGGGGCAAACTGAGAGCAGATCAGCCAGAAGAGGGTGACGCAGTTCCAGAGGAGTGCTTGGAGTAGCTTTCGTTGTCCAGTGCAAGGAACAATCAGAGTCATTGTGGGGTTGATCATCCAGTTGCTGATTTGCCGAAATATCTGCATCCGGAGAGAGGTACTACTGCCAAGGATATTCTCTGAAGGGCGAACCATTTCTGGCACCCTAGTTGTATTCAAAAATCTGTTTAATAATAAAACCCTCATATATTTTGCACCGGTTTCCCGCATTGGGTTTTTCCGGCAACGATTGTCCAAAAATAACGGTGTCCTTTGTGTGATTGTCTCAGTGTACTTCAGTGTATGATCTGTATATTTGTGAAGGTTGCATTTGTGTTTACTTCGATATTTATGCATTTAAATAACTTGTTAATGCAAAGAACAAGTAGGAGATAGTAAACCAAAAAATGAAGTAGGGGTTTCTGATGTGTTAGATTCAGAAATTTTCACATGGTATCAGAGCGATTGTAGATCAAAGAAGACTGAACACACCAGCCGAAGAAGTTTAAAAATTTGCAGCAAAGAAGCAATAGTCCTGAGAGACAATGTTGTTCTAGAGCTAAAGAGGCAAGAGGCGAAGTGGCGCAATGCAAAGAGGGTGACGCAGAGGCTCATGTAGAGCCTGCATCAGCATTCTAAGCCAGGAGAAAGGCCAGCGCAAAGGTAGAAAGGTGAAAAATATGCTCAAGCAAAGCCACATCATCTTTCTTAGCCAAGAAGGATTGGCGCAGTTGGCCGCGAGGAGCAGATTCAACCCAAGCCGTGATTGCGTAGATCTTGAAGGGCTCAGATTCTTCAATTGCAGGGGCTAAGGGAGTTGTGCAGATTGTGATTTGAGGAGCTGGCGGGACGTTGTTTCTGTCTGTGCAGAACTCTGTCTAAGGAGATGGAACCAAGGTAGAGGGAAGCACTACCTAAACAGATTTCTAGCCAAGAAATCTAGATCCGAGTTGCAACGGCAAAGGAGGATTGAAGAGGAGTGATTCGACAGTTGGCTGAAGGATTTCTAGGAGGGAAGTCGAGACTCAGAGGGAGTCTAAAAGAGGAGCACAGATGGTAGTAAACTGATTGAGGGAGCAGGACAGATTGGACAGGGCTTCCAATTTTGTCATCTAGAAGACCAGGATCCTAGGAATCCTCGATAAACATCGCATCAAGGACTATGCCTTGATAACCATAGCTGTCTCAAGTGACCCTGATGCAAATGAGAAGTATGAGGAGGCCATGGCAAAGGTGAAATGCATGATTCTAGACGGGGTCAAGGATCATGTAATACCACATATTGCTGAGAAGTCAACAGCAAGGGAGATGTGGGAGACCTTGACCACCTTATACCAAGGTTCTTCCGTGTAGCGAAAGATGTTATTGGAAAATCATCTAAGGTCATATCAGATGCAGAAATGAGAGGAGATAGATCACTTCCTTCTCAGGTTGCAAGGAATTTGCAACCAGCTTACTTCTGTGGGGTCTACACCAAATCCAAAGTTTATGGTCAGGACTGCTCTGAATGCAGTCTCCGAGGACTAGGAGACATTTGTCCAAATCATTTTGGGCAGAGCGACTCTCCCCAGTTGGGAGGAGATGTGGGCAGCTGTTCGACAAAAAGAAATCAGGAGGTTGACCAAGGCAGGGAGTAGCGGTAAGGGAGTTCAAGTCAAGAAAGAGGAGGAGGATGCGGCTCTAGCATCTGCGGGACAGCAAGGGGTTCAAAAGAGGAAGAAGGAGGACATGTCCAAGGTCAATTGTTTCAAATGTGGGGAGTTGGGACATTATGCATCTCAATGCCCCGGGAAGAAACGCAAAGGAGAAGCTTCTGACACAAAGGCAGCTCCAGCAAAGGCGGAGAAGGATGTCGAGACTAATGACGATTGTGCCATGAGTTCTCATGCACCTCTAGAGAAGTGGTGGGGAGACATTGAGTTGTAGTTAGGAGGACTACATGTAGGGGCAAGATCCTTGAGGTGCCCAAACTCTAGGATCACATACGGCTACGAGAGCCCTTAACAACAGTAGCATGATGATAGGTGTCAAGTGGAACAAGGTGTGATGGAGCAGTGCTAGAGTGCAGACATTGAGGTTCCAGCAGTGCGAGAGGCACAGAAGAGGTTACAGCAGTGCAGTGGCAGCAGAGGGAGAACAAGATAGCACCAGAGGTAGCTTCAGCATCACGAGGCTTCCAAACTGATCAAGATGTCAGTATTTGGGTGAAGTCAGTTACTTACTTCTCGGTAACTGAGTTGCAGTGTAGTAGTTAGCAGTGGCAGTGCTATGGGCAGCATGATGCAGCATGTTGAGAGGGAGCTGCAGTAGAGATGTGGCAGTGGCAGTGTCATGGGCAGCGGTACAGGAAGCAGGCAATGCAGGGGATGTGAGGCAGCAAGCCAAGCATCAGCACAGGTACTGATGCAGAAGATCAGTGTGATGCTTCTATGGTGAGGCACTACTAGAGCACATTCCTCGCTAAGAGGGAGTGTTGATTTTTGGTTGCATCGGATGTGCTCCATCCATGAAAACTGGCAGAAAGGGTAAGGCACATGAGATCTCCAAAACCCAAAAAACGTTTGGAGAAATTCCACCCAAATGAAGAGATATTAAAATAATTAATATTTTTAATGAGACCCTAAGTCTAAACTTAGGAAAATTAAAATATTAATGTGTATTAATATAATATGGGTGAGGAAGTTCTAAATAACGACGATCAACCCAAAGCTAATCTTAGTCGTTGATTAGGGACTTAATCTCAGTCATTGAATCATCAACAGGAAAAGTATAAGAGGAGGCTTGAGGGTCAATTGGAGACACAACAAGAAATCCAGTTAGAGATCAGTTGCAGTGAGGGGCAGTTCAGCAAGGGGTTTCAATCCAAAGCTAAAGAATACATATCAAAGAGGCAACAAAGCGCCGGAAGAGGCAGCCAAGAGCCTAGGAGAGCTGACATGGAGGTTAAGGAGGCCAACACAGAGGACGCAGAAGCCGTAGAGACAGACGCAGAGGATGCAAAGGTTGACACAGAAGCCGTAGAGGCTGATGCAGACGCAGACAACACAGTGCGTTGTAGACGCTGACACTGGGCTAAAGAGGTTGCGCTGAAGAGGTTATGTGGGGTAGACTGAGAGCAGATCAGCGGGGAGAGGGTGACGCAGTTCCAGAGAGGGTGGCATAGTTCTAAAGGAGTGCTTGGAGCACCTTTCGTTGTCCAACACAAGGAACAGTCAAAGTCACTGTAGGGTTGATCATCCAGTCACTGATTTGCTGGAATATCTGTCTCCGAAGAGAGATACTACTACCAAGGATATTCTCTGAAGGGTGAACCATTTCAGGCACTCTAGTTGTATTCAGAAATATGCTTAATAATATAACCTTCATATACGTTGCATTGGTTTTCCTGCATTGGGTTTTTTCGGGGATGATTGTCCAAAAATAACGGTTTCTCTTGTGTGATTGTCTCAGTTTACTTCAATGTGTGATCTGTATATTTGTGAACGTTGCATTTGTGTTTACTTCGATATTTATGCATTTAAATAAGTTGTTAATGCAAAGAAAAAGTATGAAATTGTAAACCAAAAAATGTAGTAAGGGTTTCTGATGAGTTAGATTCAGAAATTTTCACAGATTGTTGTGTGGGACTCATCTTGACTACTCCGTTCATTATTTTCGAATTAGGCACCATTTTTCTTGACTTGATAACCTTCCTCAGTAAATTTCTCAACCATTGTTTATTTTTTTTCCTTAAACTTTCTTCTTCCTTTTATAATATTTTTTTCTTTTTTTTACTTTATTTTGTTTTATTCTATTTTTATAAACTTTTTTCTATATCTATTTATAATCTTTTCTTTTTTTTCTTTTTTTCTTTCTAAAAAGTTACAACCCTAGTGAGACGTGGCGATTCACTTCTTTGAAGTCTGATATAAAATATATGTCCACTTATGTTCCTTTAACTTGGTTCATTTTCTCCACGTAAAAAGTAAAACTTACCATTCATATAAAAAGATTTTGTATTCCTTTTGTTCTTCTTTTACCTTGAAAATACCAAGGGAAATTACCATGGGTTGCTAAAACCACAAGCTCGTAGACCACTTAATGAAGAATCAAGATAATCTTATCTACTCTTCATTCTCTTACGTATAGTTTTAAAGATATTTGGAAAGATTCCCTTTTAACTTTATCATGCACTTTTTATCAATAATGTAGAACCTTTTTATATATATGAATGTTCTCCTTCAAAATTTACATCAGACTATGTTTTTTTAATAGAATATTTTTTATATGATTTTTTCTTTAAATCTTTTTTTTCTTTGACTATCTTCTTTTTTTCTTTCTTTTTCTTGTCTTATGGCCAAAGCCCTAAATGACAAAACTGGCGAAACAGAGAAACTCCAACTTTGTGTAGCGAAAAACACTTCAATTGTGACGACAACAAGGTTGACGAAGGATTAATGGCCAAAGGCTGGATCAGACCAATTCTCTTTAGCAGTTGAGTGTCCAAAGAATCGAATAGCTCTGATACCAATGTAACGACCAAAAGTCATATACGCAACGAAAATCTTTAAAATACTTCAAAGGCATAAATTTCCATTGTAAGACATGTAACTGTATATTGATTATTGTATATTAAATTGCTATGTTGCACGAAACTTCTAAGAACCTGGTGTTTCGGGCGCACCCGTACCTGAAACTCTGAAACTTGACTGCAACTCGACCATCATGTAATCATCTATCGCAGTTAATATAGGCTTGCTTTTCCTTCTAAATTGTCATCTCTGTGTCTTATTCCCTATTTTCCTGCAAGATATTGTGTTATTCACTTACTTATAAATTTCTTTTTATATATATAAACATATATAGTGTTTCGGATGACGTTTCAACCAACGTTTCCATTTTTTGGAAGTGACATTTCTAAACGTACCCATTTCGGAAACTCCGAAACGTTTCGGCGCTTCATGCAACTTAGTTAAATTGATGTAAGATATGAGATGATTACAAATGAGAATGAGGACCTTCTTATATACCCTCGGCAGGGGCCCTTTCATGAATGTTCATGTCTCTCATTCCTCTTCGTTACTAACTAACTAACCATTAGTTAATTAATTATTATTATATTTATATTTGTATTTATATTTAATTTAGATGAATTATATTCATAACAGTTAGTTTCAACTTCATTTTCCATAGACTCATTCTTCCAAACACATGTCGTCAAAATTATCCTTTTCATCATGTGGACCCAAGGAGTACTCGTCTTCCAGTTCATTACTTAGATTCTGAATGTCTTGATGATGCTCAATGAAGGCTTCTTCTTGGATGTTTAATGCAAGGTGTACTTGAAAATGTCTAAGAAAGCCATCAACGAACTCTTCAATAGATGACATGCTCCTAGGTTCATGATCATGCAGCCATGAGTTATGACCACCGAGAGATCCCATGAACAATAATATAAGGACATTTTGGTGAATAACCTTTTCTCTTGAAGCATGTGCATTAAATCTTTCTACGTGGTCAATTGCGGAGAGTGGATCGCCATCAAACACGGGCACCCCACATACCATCCTTCCCAAAACATGATTAGGATGCCTAGGGATGCTAACAATGTCGAAAACAGGAAATTTATCAAAGAAAGACAACCTATTTGAGATATACATGAAAACTATGTAGGAGTCACCAGGGTGAATTTAAAGATGCCTAGAAAATGCTTGCTTCACCCTACAAGCATCAACCTTAAGGTTCAATGAAGAACTAGGGCTTCATTCTTCCACTGGAATCGCCAATAATGCTATGTCAATATGTCGTATGGGGAACAAAACACACGTTTCGTTTCCCCAGCAACGGCACCAAAATGTTACTGCGCAAACTAGCAAGGGGTCTTAAAGGGGCATTTGTTAGGTCAAGAGAAACAATGAAGCTAAAAACCACTATTTACGGGCTTTCACTGATGGGAGGAGACTCGATATATAGAGTATCACTTATGAAGAATAGATCAACTAAGATGCGTGTGAAGTGATCTCGAGGACCCTTTCCTAGGGGAGGCTCAAGAATGGAATTTGCCAGCTTTTTAAGCAAGGTACAAGGCTTTTTACGAGAAGGGGGGTGATGATTTAAGGGCTAGGTTTAAGGAGTGTGAATTGTAAGAGAGCTTACAAAACCCTAAAATACTTGTTGAACTTGGTTTCCCAAGTGGTTTTTGAAGAGTTGACTTTTCAAAAGTATGGGACCACACGGGACCAAGTGGACCCAAACTAGGTCAAGAGGAAGGAGTCTAGCAACCAATGATAGATTTTACATAAACAAGGAGGAGAAGGGGATCAAAGAAATGATTTTCACTTAAAGGTGCAAAATGATCCCTATGAGGAACTAGCCTCGGGAAACTTAGGGAAAAACTCAATCTCGAGGCTAGGGCTTGGGATATCTCACAACCTCACCATCAAAATTTCCTCATATTTGGAGGAGGCCTACGAGAGACACCAACACAGTTGAGGCCAAGAGATCAAAGTTTTTCTATGGGTGGTTTGTCAGGAAAATGATGCCCTAGGAGCCCTAATGTGGTTAGACCTAGAATAAAGAGGGAGAGGTGAAGAAAAATGTTTCTTTAAGTGATCACCTTATGGTAGACCAATGCCTAATCCTTTGGCGAGATTGGAGTCCGGAAGAATATGAAGACAGACTTCATTTCTAGGTCAAGGAGGCTCTAAGATCAACTTCGCTTGTCATTAGGGCTAAGAAGAGTGACCTTAAAAGCTTTTATACTTCGCTTTGCAGGGTGAAATGGCTTATCAAGATGAATTCAACCATGGAATTATCCCTAGGAGAATTCGTTCAACATACATGGCCCATACATAGAGATATGCTATATAGAAACATCATTACACAATTTCGCAATAAATGCATGCAGCAACTAGCCCTAGTATAACGAAAACCTCATTTTAAATGCATGTCACAAAGGAAAGAATAACAACATTAAATTTGTACTTACATGTAAGAGAATATATCCAACCACCAATAAGCTTGACAATCATGAAGCTCCAAGACAAGAAAAGACAATCCATACATCAAAATTCATCCATGCTCCAAAAATTTCGTCCCCCAAGAAAGAATAGCGAAAATCTCAACAGAGATACAAGTCCAAACCAAGTGATGATGGGAAATGAACTCTCACCATTTGTATTTATACTCTCCTAATGAGTTCGATTTACTTATTTGAGCCTACCTTAGCCCTTAAAATAAAAATAATGTGCAAATAACTAACTTTTGGTGACAAACCCACCAAACTAGCTCATAAACAAAATAACAAGACTCTCAAGAGGTTGAATGATCAATAGTACATGTCGTTGGGTTAATCTAGTTGTCATTGATGTCAATATATTGAAGAAGGCAGGGACTTGGTGGCAATCAATGAAGGAACCAAACGATGGAGAAGCCCAACACTCAAAGACACTCTGCCCTACGTCCATTTCTACACTAATGATGATCAGTCACATTAAATAATATTTTTCTCCATCTTAGAGGAAGAATATCATCATGAGACCCATACCATATTTTAGAGCATACTTTGAGCTTTCTAATGAGCTATCACATGCCCCAAAGCTCCAAATATTTTAGGAGATATGATTTTTTTAAGAAAAGGGTATAATTATGGTCAGTAAGCCAACCTGAACTTGTCAAACTCATGTCGACTTAGCTAGGAGACACGACCTTTCGTTTTTCATACGCAAACAAGTATATATACAGAAGGAACTCCGCATTTTTGAAGTACAAAACAATTTGGTGTGAAAAGATAAGGATATACAGTTCACATCTCATGAACTAAGAATAGAGCTAGCCACCTTAAGAACTGATTTACAAATTGTTGTGCCTAAAACATGAAGTGCAGATAAGGGGTTTGCACTTATACTTCACAAGGGTCTACTTAACTGTGGGTCTGTCCAACTGCGGATTAAATCAGTGAACTGTGGACTGTAAAAGGTTGTGGAGAAGTATTTAACGACTGCAGACAGAGACATCATCTTAAAACAGAACTGTATACAGTGTAAGCGGTGGACCACCTTATTCAGGCTCAGACTGCAGTGCAGAAACTGTGATCGTGACTGATAGTTAATCACAGTGGATCATAACTATGCCTGCATTAACACAGTAACACTGTTTTTTTGGCTCCAGTATTGCTCGGACTGTGGAAAGGTATTTCAAATAGAAACCTGGACACTCTTCTCAGACAACAGTGACAGTGGAGGATTCTTTATGATGCAGTGAAGTGAAATGACCAATTTGTACAGTGGCCTGGAGCTTGTTATGTAGTTGAGCTATGGTTTATGAACTGAGATTGCGGCAACAGTGAAGTCTAGTGGTGGACAAGGTACAATGAAAAGTAAGTGAAGTTAATCTCAAGTATTTCTGGAATAAGAACATTCAAGTAAGTTATATTTATATTGTCTATTAAGAACAACAAGATTGGTGTCCTTGGAGTAGGTGCTCCTAAACACAAGGTAGGTGCCTTAGATTAGATATGGTCGAAGCCCTAGAGGTCGGAGCGTCATCAAAACCAAGTTGGTGCTTGGGAATAATTATCATACATCGTATTTATCCTTTTATACTCAATAAAATTATTCTTATATGTTTCTCTGATTAAATTGTGAAGAATCTAACTGGTAATAATAACAATTGAAAGAAAACACTAATTCACCCCCCTCTCAGTATTTCCAACAATTGGGCTCTCTAAGAAGCCTAATGAAGTCCATAAGTGCCATAATGATGAAAAAGACTTCCAAAATGATGGACAAGGGGTTGGCCCCTTGTTCTCCACATAATAAACCGGTGGTGCTCCCAATGGGTCTGAGGGCACACAAGTGACCTCATGGGTCTCCAACTAAGTCAACAATGCTTGTAGACCATTTGTAAGGGCTAATCTATAAGGGCTCAGATGATGGTGTAAGCGATGCCACATCAACATACAATTCTTGGGTCATCTACCAAGTGCATGGTACAATTGTGGGGTTGGTTGGGCAAAAGTGAACCAGGTGCATCCTTCTCATCCAATAGGTGAATCTCGAGCAATCTCTGAACATCTCTAGGGATCCATGGAGTGTTTTATACTTTTGTGGAGGCCCATGGCTCTCAACACACACCCTACATGTGCCAATGGAGCCCTATGGAGGGTTAGGACTCCGTATAGGGGGACCAAACCCAAGATGGAGACCACCTACAATCCTGGAAAAGATCCACTGCATCCCCTAGCCTTCTAGTACAACAAGTCATCAAGGAAATCGAGTAAAGGAGCTTACAAACCATGGACAATAGGTGGGGACTTCATAATGGCATGCCCTTCCATAATGGGCTTTGGCATGTGCTAATGTCTCCAAGCTCCAAATGGGGTTAACCAAGTATCCCATTAGGTGGTTTCTACTTTCAAAGGGGATAATATGTCCAAGGTACATCGTTTAAGAGGTGGTGGCATAGAGTAGGGAATGAAAAGGGGCGACCCTGGGCCACATGCTGGGGTACAAGGTTAGCTAATAAAAGGGAAACCCACACTTGGGTATATAATGTATAAGAGGGAGCAATCGTGCTACATGAGGTGCCTCGACCTTGATTTTTCCACTCAGCTTTACATTCATTTTTCCTTTTATGATTTTTCTTTAATTAAGTACTTAGGGCTTAAGGGGTAAGAGCATGATGTGTGAGATATAGCAATGGATACCCCTTTTAAGGTAGGGTAGTTTATTCCCCATCAAGGGTTGGGACAATCATGGGTTCCTACATGATAAAGTAGGCTCATCTAGGGCCTGTAGGAACCAAGGTGATGGCCATGATGATGGGATAGAGCTCATGTATTGCCTTTTGCCCATGTGTTAAATGTGTTTGTCACGACCATCTTTTGCATTTGTGGTACATTTTCCTGTTGAATGTGAGCAATTATGTTTTCACTTTTCTTTTCAACTGCATCAACCTCTAGGGCATCATTCCAGGCCTAACCCAAGGTTTGGGGAAGGAGAAGGGGAAATCTAACCCTATGTGGACCCTGTGGAGGAATGTGAACCCTGGTGGGGGAAATGATGGATGGGGTTATAATGAGTGGAAAGACAATAATATATATGGATGAGGGAGCAGCACCGCTTAACCAAAATCGAGGTTTCCCATGTAATACCATGCCTAAAGCTGAAGGGTCAGTAAACGAGATCCCACGGGACTAGAATCCAAGGTTAACATCCAAAAAGGGTCTAGGGGGCAAAAGCGTGGGACTAGCCCATTCTTTCTACCGAATCCCCCCATTAATCCATGCCCAGAAGTGTCCATGATAAGCAAACTACAATACTCAATTACCAAATGACAAGGCGTACCTTTAGGTTCGGGGGGGCTACCTTCAAACATACGATTATGGAAGATGGGTGAGGAACCACCTAGCTAGCTCAAGTGGCGAAGAAGTGGCACAAGAAGCTAGTTGGCAGTTGCAAGGGGTTGTTGGTTGTCAATTGAGAACCATCTTGGAGAAAAAAATTCTCCTAGGGATATCACCCACAAACTGGTGGGTAACAGGACTCTCATCAGACTATCTAAGATTTTTACTGTTTTATCTCAGTTCTTCGCCATCCTTATTCTCAACTCAATGCACCATTTTTTGCATCACTTAAATTTGGCCACTATGCTCAAACTCTAGCATTGTTGTTCAATGGCAGTGAACAAGAAGTAAGCTTCGTAACATTTGAGGGAGTCACCTCTGGTTTAAGGGCCATCTTGGGCCTAAAGTAGGTTTGTAGTTACCTTGGCATAGTTCCAAGCAGTCGGGACTACCTACAAGATGTTACAACAATTGGGGTAGTAGTTCACAATCTCTAAGGAAATCTATGGCAACGTGTTAATATTAGGGCATAATCAATGCAGCAGATCACCCTGTGGCAATATTCAAGTAGGTTTGTGGCGGCCATTGGACTATGGCAGCAAAGAGGAAGCAAAGAAGTAGCGAAATCTAGTTCATTCCTTATGATGGTTGTGAGCTCAAATTAAGAGTATTAGGAAAACAAGATTTGTTGATGCAATAGTGATTGTTAAGTATCTAAAACTATAGTGTGAAATTTGGAAGGATTGTGGGTTTATAACCCATTATGTACTATTGGATTGGCTTCATGTACATCAGTTGTTGGTGGAAGTAAATGTTGGTTATACGGTTTATTGTATTCAATATTGTTTCTATTTACAATAATTGAAAGAACATTGTGATACTAGTTAGAATACAAATCTTTCCATTTGCTCTTTTCAACCCTAAGGGCAATTTTTCCCTAAGGGATATTACATGAGGAATCTGAAAATTCTAAAAACTATAAGCCAGAGGATGGTTTTGTAGCTCTTGTTGATGATCCCACTTTTAGCAGTGGTGATGAGCTTCATGAGTGATCATGTTGATCAATGATTTGTTAGAGGCCACTGGCTTGTAGCATGGTTTCTAGACTCTAGTGGCCATTTAAAGAAAGATTAATTATGTATATTGTTGTAGGTATGTCTTACACTCAATGCCATTTTGTTGTATTTATCCTTACATGGAATATAGATGAGCAAGCTTTACATATTTTGTCTCTAATAGTTTGGAAACCTAGAAATAAAAAATTTCATTAAAATGTAATTATTTTATGTTCTTTTTTTTTAAATCAAGTCATTGAAATCAAACCAGTGTAAGCAAATCCAAGTTTGAGTCAAAACCCAAGTTTATAGGTGGTCAAGTCCAAGTCCAAGTCTAAGTCTAAGTCCAAGTCTATGGTTGTAATATAATGTGTAGAAGTGGAAATGCAAATCAGGAAGGGAAAAGGAGAAGAGAGCAACAAGGAAATAGAATGATATGAAACAATTTGTGACACCCTTGGTGGACTTCCCGCTGATTTTTGTAATATAGCGACACGTTGAATTATGAATAAGTATATTCTTACGTAATGGCCTAGAGAGTGGGACCACAGATCCATGATCGAAGGAGGAAGAGGAAAAATAAGCATGTGTGGAGCTACTTGGCACCACTGCTTAATTTATGGGCAATTATAAAGAAAATTTAGAGGAAGCTTCCGAGAGGAGCATGAAGAGACATACATGAGAAAAATAAAATGGGAATTGCATAGAAATGTGGAGGTTGCACTTCTTGGTGGAGCGCATGAGGAGCGTTGGAAAGGCCTACGAGTTGAGGGAATGAAATTCCCTAAAAATAAAAATTGTGACCAAGAGGAGTTCAAGAAAATCCTGAGATGGGAATGAGTGCTTGCCAAGAATTGGTTGAGAAATCACTCAAGGTTCTTGCTAAGGGCTAGCAAACCACATGCAGAAGGGCGCTTGATGAGAGAGAGTTAACAAGCCACCTAGGGTGCTTGTTGTTGGGTTGATAAACCACTCATAGAAGTGCTTGCCACAGCTAATAAACCACCTAGTATTGTCAATTTTTGTTGTGCTTGCCAAGTTGATAAACCACCTAAAGATATAAGTGATTCTTATCCTTGTTGCGCTGAGTATGGCTTCTAGCTGAAACTACAGAAGAAAATTCCCCTTAAATCATGGATCTGGATTGGGGGTGACTACTACAAGTAATTCTAGCAACAGTGAGTCTAAGATTGGGTGGAAAATTGAAGTCCCAACTTCAGTTTGGTCATTTGTCTTATGGTAAATGAATGCATTTAGCTCAGATATGTGAAGTTAAAGATCTTCCATGTGGAATTTAAAGTATAGCTCTAAGAAACATTGCTTGGTTGTAGGATGCTAGTGCATGAAATTATTGACTAAAATGTTTGAATGCCATGTGGCATTTATGAAATTATGTCAAGCATTTGTAAGCTTAATGCCTGCAAGTTTTATTCAGGGTTGTGGGGGAGCGACTCCCCCCCCCCCCTTCGAATTGCTTTCAAAGCATGCTCCGGGCGGGAGCAAATCGAGAGCGACCCAGGAGCGCACTCTTGAAATACACTCTCGTCGCACTCCGACAAAAAAAAAATTCACTCCCTGGTTTTTTTCACAAAAAAATTGTCACAAAGATGTTCCAAACACAAATTTTTTTCAAAGAAACAAGATTTTTTTAATAGAGCAGCCTAATATTCAAGCTTATGTCCCTAGTATTGATATCCAATTCATGGTAATGTTAAATTCTTAAAGTAAAAGGGACATTCTATGATTCTCCTTTATCTTCCATTTTCATCCTTTTACTTAAATTTTTAACATTACCACGAATGATAAAATGACTCGAGATGTTTGAGAGTGGTTCCAACCTCATTGGATTTCATATGCAGAAAGTAGCACTTTAGATCTCACTCAAAATTCAGCAAACTTATCAAATTTTTCAAGACTTCAAGATTGGGGGGATTGCTATGTTTCCGTTGGACTTTTTCATGTACTAAGGTATGGGACTTGTATTTAATCAAGAGCACCAAGCCACCCTCTATGTACCTGTTATAGCTGCTACAACCACCCTCCAAAATTTTGCCCATGCTTTAATTTTGGAGCCTTCTTCTGTACACAGGAGATTATCTTTTATTGTTGTCAAGTATTCATGTTGTGATCAAGACTTATCTTTTCATGCTTCGCTTGTGATGTAATGGTCCCAGTTTGATATCTTTCAAACACAAGCTAACTCTTGACTTGACCTTGCAATATTGTTGGGCTTGCCGCCAAAAGCTGCAATCTTGGAAGGTAAGCCTTCCTTACCTCCAGAAGTTGCGCAATTCTTCTTGGCAGGCCAGCCTTGAGCACGAAAACTGTGCAATTTTGGATGGCAGCCAGCCTTGTTGATGGAAACTGTGCAAAGCATCCCTTGAGCCCAGAAATTGCACAATGCACTGAGTCAAGAAGTTGGCCAGTCCTTAAGAATTGCGCAATCCTTCTTGACAGTGTGCATGCAGGTTTCATGAGAAAGAAAAAAAGAGAAAAAGCCAAAGGCATCCCTAGAATATAGGGATTCATTAATTAGTTTTCCAAACGTAGCACACTTACTATTTTTGGAACTTTCTGCCAAGTGTCACGTTTTCCTTGATTTTAGGCATGCACGTCATAAACCCTAATCGGTCTAGATCTATATAATGGACGCCCCTAGAGCTCATTTGCACATTCGATCTTGGAGATCTAGCATTCCCAAGGAGATCAAGGAGCCTTCGATGGAGTTTACGGTGCTTTTCCGGGTGAGTTTTGCTTTTCTCGTTCTTTTGTCGTTTTGCTTGTTTCTCTTCATGGTTGTTGACGTTTTAATGTATATTAGCTTATACAAGTGTTGATTTGGTCTGTCGTTCACCTTTCACAAGTGTCGCATTAGTTTTCTTGTTTTTTCCCATTAATGGGCATCGTCGCAGCGACTCTCCATGCATGTTGCGTTTTCCTTTTGCATGCTAATCTTTCACACTTGTTTTGCATCGATCTATCCATACTTAGTCAAATCTGCACTTCAACATGCATTATCACTCAGATGCTTGTTTCCCACCTCTTACTAGGCAGATCTGCCCTTCCATTGGCCATGCATCACCTTGTCTAGCTAGGCATTGTGCAAGTCTAAGGCTCGAGCTCTCAGCTTGGCCTCTGAGACTACGCAATGCCTAGTGCCAGGCTGACCCAACTGTGCATTGTGCAGTTCCGAGGCTCAAGACCTCACCCTTAGCCACTGAGATTGCATAATGCACACTCTCCATCCCAATCTTCCCAAGAAGAACTGTGCATTGCGCAGTCTTTGGCCCCAGGCTGCATCACTAGCTATTGAGACTGCACAATGCACAGTTCCTCCAGCCAGTCTCCCTCCCTTGACCTCGGGAATTGCGTAATCCTCCTCATCAATTCACTAGTTTGTTGCTTGATCTTTCTCTGTAAGTTGACTTGCTGAAGCTAATGTATTTCTACCATGAGTGCTTTTCCTCCCACGAGTATTGCATGTGTTGAGCACTTCCCCTCATCAGTCACTGTTATTATGACACCCAAGAGAACTGCTTCAAAGGATACCACAGAGAGCAGCACCGGGGAGGCAGTTGAGAGTACGCCAGTTTACTTGCCAGTATACTCAGACACTCAATTGTTTGTAGAAAAGGAATCAAATATCACATGGCAGAAGGTGAATGAAATTTTCTCAGCAAGAACCTTCAAAGCAGATCTGGAAGACCGGCATGTGTATGTCAATGTCCAGAAATTAGGATTACACAGGGTTGCATGCAGGTACACAACATTCCCATGTGCAGATGTTATTACTTGGATATTGTCTCACACGGATCCAAAGACTACTCTTAGCAGTACCAGCGGACGGAGGCTTGCTTCTTTTCTTGCAACAGACTATCATCTCATGTACCATTTGCCAGAGCCAAAAACACTCATGGATTCGTACTTCTATGTGAAAACCAGCTATTTAAGCACCAAGGAGATTGTTAAGGGTTGGGTGAAAGAGCCAACAAAGTTTCATGAGACACCTACCAACACCTACAAGACAAAATCTCTCAAGAGGGCCTATCAGTTGTTGATAATCCTATGTTGCAGAATCTATGGCCAATAGAACACTAAAACCTTTACTGAAGGGTGGGCTTTCTTACTGGACCAAGTTGTGAACAAATGTAAACCATTCAACTGGTCAAATTTGTTGGCTCAGCAATTGCAGATCCATGAATCTAATGCCCTTAGTCCCCCTAAGGGCGAACAAGCCAGATTTTACATGTTTGCATATCGACTGGATGCAATTTGTGCACACAACGCATTCCCTAGCATGAATTGGACTTGGACACCATGAGATCCTGTCGTGAATGTTTATTGCAAGTTGCTTTCAGAGTGTAGCCACAGAGGAGTAATGGAGAAGCTAATTGATCACTTCCTCATTCCGTTGTACAAGTTGATCTTTGAGGAAGAGCCACTGCAAGTCACATGGGGCAATGGAAGCAGTATCGCAGATAGCAGATTGGTTTGCCTCATCGAATGGCACTTTCCTCATAATGTTCGGCAGATAGAAGTCGCCACATCTTTTACCGAGGTATGCCACTAATAAGCTAGACATGCAAGAGGTTGAGTATCATCTCTCCAAAGGGTTGTCAGCAACATTGCACAAGAAGAAAAAAACACCTTGGCCACTCTTCCTATGCAAATCAGATTATACAAGATCAAGAATCTGAAAGTCGTGGATACTGAAGGAAAGGTGATAGAAAATTTTTCATTCAGTACTTTGGACTTCAATCCGTACAATCCCTGGAATGTCTGCAAAGACCATTGTGCGAGGATCCATTTCCAGTGGCTAAGTGGGACCTTTCACTGGTTGGAGGAGGAATCATGGAAGAATTGTTACAATGCCTCCAAGTCCCGCGAGCCGGTCAGTTTTGCAGGAACTTCACAGGTTGCTCTGCAAGACGCAGTAACGACAGAAGAGCGCAACCCAGTGCACGAGAAGGGAAAGAGGAAGGTTGTGCACAGTCCAAGAGGAGAGCGAAGCCGCAAGATGAAAGCAGATCCAGTGATTATGAGAGCGACAAAAGTAGTAGAGAAGAGGAGGAAACAAAGGGTGCAAGAAGCAGAACAAAAGCAAAGGGAAGAACAGTACAGAGGAGGAAAGAAGAGGAAGAAAGGAAAAAGCAAGAAGAAGGGTGAAAAGTAATAGCAGAAGAAACAACGTCGACACAAGCTGAAGAAGAAGAACAGAACCAACAGCTAGAGGAGGAGAGCAAATAGATGCAAGATAAAGAGCTTGCTTAAGAAATAGAGGAGTTGATCAAAACTCAAGACATGGAGGAGGAACTGGAGTTGCAAAATCAAGATGTCAACCTGATGCCCAGCACACAAGAAGTCACCATTCAGTCTCCCCACCCTCTAGCAGAGCAAGCTCCAACCAAGGAAGAGAAAATTGATCTTCTCGATGATGGTTCGGTTATGGACATGTACAATCTAACTTATGATGAGCTTCAGAAAAGATTGTACAAACGAGGGAGAAACATTTTCAGAACAACCTCGCATCTCCTACATTCATCTGAGAGAGGGTGATCGTGACAGACATCCGAGGAAATCCAGGTGCCATTGCCACATCCAACTTGGCCTTCGCAAGTGCTTTCAAGTCAAACATGCAGTATTTGATGGCCGAGAATTAACTGCTAGCAAAGAACTTGCAAGCTGTTAGGCAAAAGGTTGAACAGCTCCGAGCAGAGGTACAAAATGCAGCTTCAGCATAGGTCCATTCGAAGGAACTAAAGGCAACGATGCTCAATGAAGTATCGGCACTGGGAGAGACCATGCGGAGTCTTTATGAGGATCGTGTTATCATGCATAAGGCAGTTGTCAACTTGCATGGCCTACAGCACAAGTGTAAATATTTTGTCAAAACTCTCAGGAATGTACAAGCTACTATCGTTGTTATGCATAAATGGTCAATGCAATACAAAGGGGCACTGCTTGAATTAGGAAAGAAGACAAGGCAAGAGGCAGAGTTGGAGAAGGCAAAGGTTCGAATGCTCATCCAAAATAATAAACAACTTGCCTTGTTCATTGCCAACACTCAAGCCTCATATACATGTTTGTACAACAACCTAAACTTCTCGGTGAAATCGCACAGGATCCAATCAATCGACTCACTCACGAAGATCAAGTGCAGGAATCAGGTCAGGCATGAGATAGAAGAGTACTTGCAACAGTTGAGATAGGTAGTCATCAAGGAAGACTTTGAAGTAAACAGACAAAATATGCACAAGTACATTGGTGGCCATGTCTCAATTGTTGTCCTAAAATGGATTAATGAGATTTGAAATGAATATGTGAAAGATCCAGAAACAAGTGCTATAATCATTAACCCTCCTCATATTTCAAAATTTGAATGGAAAAACAATATTCTATGGTACAAGGGAAGAATTTACCTAAGTCTTATTGCACACATTTTGTTAAAGTTTCAAGGAAGTGGAAGTACCAAATTTTTTCAACAAAATCGTATCATCCATCAACAGTTCATATGTCATTATAAATCCATTCTGTATGTTCTGTAATGGAAATGATGCTAGTAAGACCGTGAATGTATGTAACAACCTAGGTAAACCTACTATTTTGGCGAGAGTTTCATCCTAGGAGGTTTTTCGTCTCACTTATTCATTTGTGTTTCTAAACACGGATGGTCGACAGAGTTTTTCCCTCCAACCTCGCCCCAAAGCTAAGGTGGAATTCTTCGTCAAAGTCTTAGATGAGTCCAAGTGTTCTAGTCAAGTCTCATGTAAAAGTGAATTGGGAATAATTTAAGCTATTTGGTTAAATTATTTTATTACAAATCACTTGGTCTACTAGCTCATATTGTGTCACGGATTGGGTATGTTTTTTTAGGGTCTAAACCGAATAGGTTTTTCCACTTTAAGGGTTGAAATTATAAATATTATGTAAAAAAATATTTTGATGCATGGTCCCTCATACTTAGACACCATGGTTAAAATATTAAAGAGTGGAAAAAATAATTAATCCCCTCATGTGTTAATTAATTAATTTTTTTGGCAAAAATAAATTAAAATCCGAAACCAAAAATTTAATTAATTAGAGTAAAAATTAAAATGTCTTAGGAAATTAAATTATCCAAGTGAAAGATTCATGAGTTTTAAAAAAAATAATTTTTGGAAGTTCTCCACCAAAGGAATATTGGATATTTCAAAAAAAAATGGGCCCTTGGGCCTTGGTGGTTAAGTCAAAATCAATTTTTTTAAGAAATTAGCTCAAAATAATTAATTTTGAACTAATTAAAATGGAATTAAATGATAAATTCGAAAATTCCTCAAAAATAAAAATCCAATGGCTAAGATTAAAATATGATCATGTGTTTTTCGACGGCCAAGATTATTTTGACAAGGATCAAGGAAACTAGCCATTATTTTTCACTTGGAGGATTTATCTATAAATTAGAGAGTCATTTGAGTCTCTAGCCATCTGATTTCTGGCTAAGAAATTATTGTTGAAGCATTTGTGTAAACTATTGTCCCACTGGGAACTATTTTTTCTATCATAATAAAGACTTTGGGGTGCAACTCAAGGTGTCCATGTTCATTGATTTGTGGTATGTACTGACTACGAGATTTCCTATGCTGTGCTAATATATGATTATTTTCAGATAAATACATAGTGTTTCCAGGTCCTTTAGTTTTTAGTCTCCAAGTTCACAAACTGTGAGCAGGGATCAATTTCACTTGGATACTGAATATTTATGTGGTGGATTAAATCTTCGCTAAGGTTTATAGTGTGCATGGGGTTTTTGAAATGTTTTTAGCCATTTATCAAAGAAAATAATCATAAACCAAAAAAAAAAATCATTTCTCAAACAAAACAAAAATTCAAAACACTTGTATATTTGTAAATTTTCTAAATTATTTTGTAAATTATTTTGCTAATTGGGGTTTTGGGATTTTAAGATTTTGTATATATTTGGGGTTTGGGTGTTTTATTTTCATTTTTGCAAGTTAAATGAAGAGAAGAGGTTGAAGTAGAGCTAGATCTAGGCCCTTGAGGGTAAGATATAGCCTCTACAAATTTTTTGCAGGGCTAGCCATTGAGAAATTTGTAGCAAAATTCAGATCCAAAAGAGGTTTTGCCGTGGGATTTTAAGCCCCTAAGTCTAGCCATTTTCCCTCTAAGCCCTAGCAGCTAGCCTTTTAGCCTCCTCTCCCTCCAGTGTTGGCTTTCCTTGGCCTCCTTCTCCCTCACTTGTCCTTCATTTGGCCTCCCAACCTCCTTAAGCCTCAATGTTAGCCCTATTTGGCTTAGTGTTGGTTTTCTCTAGCCCTAGCTTGGCCCTTGTCCATATATGAAATTTTCAAGACTGATTCCTTGGTGGCTTTGCAGGAGAAATTTGCTCAAAAGATTGTGTTTTGAGGTACAAGATCATTGGAGAAATTTTGGGCAACTTGGGCAAGTTCATCTTCAAGGATTTAAGCTTAGGTTTTGCTCTCTAAACTCTCATTTTGCCTTTGTTTTATTACAACAGCGACAACAGTGATACAATAGCCCTAAAAACACATTTAAATTGGTCAAAATCATTCAAAATTGCAAAATTTTAATTTTCTTAAACTTTGGCCATTTAGGCATCTAAGATCTAGTCTAGATCTAAATATTTTGTTAAAATTGACAACTAGGGCCAAACTCCATGTGGATCACCTTATTTATGGCTTCTGATATTTTTCCTAGATTCCTCTCATTGAGAGGTGTAGGATTGATCTAAAGATCATCCGATTCCGATAAGTATCTATGGAGATATGAATTTATTTTGATTATGGACAAATTGTCAAGGTCGGCCAGCAAACTTATGTAAGCTCAAAAGCCCAATAGTCATGTCTATTCAACCTCAACATTTGCATATAAATACAAGGAGCATTCTTCTCATTTGGACAATTCAATTCACTTATCTTCGCTCTCTCTCTCTCTCTCCTACACATAAAAGGAGCCTCTCTCTCTCTCACACGTGTTGCTGGAAGGAAGACATCCTAGGGCAAGGAAGACACAGAAAGGACGCTAGGGCAACAGGTCATCTCTTTGACCAGCATTGACCAAGCGTTGACCTTCCAGAAGTGCAGATTGGGTGTGGTTGCCTCTCCTAGGCAGGCCACAATTTTTGGCACAAAAATCGAGGTGATCTGACATCTAGTTTGACTGGTGTTCACTGCCCTAGTTTAGGGCTACAAGTTGACTTCAGAAATCTGCAAATTGACTGAACTTTTGGGGTTGTTCAAGGGTTGTTTCTTCAGGCTGTTCGAGAACAGGTTGACCGGAAATTGACCAAGTATTTTAAAGGTCAATTTAAGCTAGTTTGACCAAGTTTGACTTTTCTGACCTAGGGTTTGCTGCTGCTAATATAAAATTACATAATTCAGATTTTGTACTATTTGTCTCTGCTGAACTATTGAAGATAAAAGAAAATTTGATCAAAGGGTTTCCCCGCATTGGGGTTTGTCCCTGGCTAGCGGCCACATCTTGAGTCTCTTGTCTTGGCTTGTTTTCTTTTGATCATTTAATGTTCTATCTCCACTTTACTTAATGTATATGTGATCGCAAATCTGTGGCTAATAAGAAGAAAAATAAATAAACTGCTCTAAGCATAGAACATACCATAATTTAACATGGTATCAGAGCTGAGGTGAAGACAAAGTCCAAGCAAGAGCAACCACCGAAGAGAAGGTTGGCAAGGTTATCTTAAAAAGAAATCATGGGGTCCTTAACACACTTCCCTGCTGAAGACAAACTCCGTGAGAAGTTTGACTATCAAGGATGGAAGATGTCTCTCGATCTAACATTAGAAGAGCAGGAAGTGTTGGACCATGTGAGAGGCGGGATTGTTGAGCCTCCATCAAATGCATCCGCTGCTGCTAAGAACAAATGGACCAAGGGAGAAGTCAAAGCAAGGAAAATCATCCGGGACTCTATTGACAAGCGCTTGGTGGCCTATGTTTCCGAGCTGAACACCTCCAAGGAAATCTACGATAGACTAGTGAGTTTATTTAAAGCTAAGTTGTAGGAAACGTAGGGTAGAAGGTCGTTTCCATACGGAAACAGAAACGAAACCCTGAAACGCATGTGGTACGGCCGTGAAACGCGTTTCCAGCCGTACTGGCATGTTTCACGATGCGGAAACATGGCCAGTATGGCCAGAAACGCGTTACACGGCCGTACAATGCACATTTCAAATTGAGGAATATTTTCAATTAAAAGCGATTCAATATTTTCAATGTACTGTAATTACCTTCACTCTGATCCATTAGAGCTCAGACTATCAACGCAGGCAGCAGCTCCATTAACCTCTTCATTAGGCATGGCTAGGGAGCGAGATCGGGCAATTAGATGATGCAAGAAGGGAATTATTCTCACGGGCAAACTATTAAGAGAACTGGAATCAGATTGTATGAGTAGTAGCAGGGCTAACGAGGGCTATTTATACCGAGACTATATTAAATTTGCAACTCTCGATGGATAAATAAATCATATCATCATCAAATCGGCATGACAGTTGCGGCCCCCATTCAATAGTAATTTTACATGAAGTCTCCAATGTCTGCGTTTTTCCTTTGGTGAAAGGACAAGTTAATGAATTATTAATAAGAATTTCAATATCCAGTATTCATATCAGGATTTAATATTCCGCATGAGAAAAAAAGAATTAATAATGCAATTAATAATATATCACAGGTAGCCATCAAAGGTCAAAGGACCTTGGTGGAGTGATCAAAAGAATTTAGTGGAGTAAGTTAACGAGTAAAGAAATTCAATCCTTCCCAATTTTTCCTTTTGGGAAATGTTTTTTAGATATATGAAAATGTTGCAATTAGATTTGATTAATTGATGCATTAATATATTATTTCATATTCTATATTGTTGGCTTTAATTTATTTTTAGAATTAATCAAATCAAAGTATGATTAAAATTATATTTAATCAAAGTATTGATTATTAATCAATATATGTTTTATGGTGAACTTACTCCCACTGAATTTCAGTCATCATCAACATCTACTTTCTCATATATTATTGTATCATTATGCAATTATAAACTTAAATTTTTTGGCTGGATATCCAATATATGATATTATATGGCCCATGGGTGATCTCTTGTAACTTTATAATGAAATTATTTTATTTTCAGTTTATATTATATTAGTTGATTTTGATTGTGATTTTATTAGAATTTAAGAATTAGAATATTTAACTTATTCATTTGCAATTTTAATAAAAGAAATGAACAACATAGAAGTCATAAAACATTTAAACTACGATTACTATTAAATGTTTGAAATTCAATCATATATAATATTTATGCTTGAATAACATATAATTAGTAAGAGAACTGGAATGTATCATTTATGCTTTATGATTGAACATATATATATATATATATATATATATATATATATATATATATATATTTACGTTTCCCCGTCTCCAAAATTTGGGGAGGTCGCGTTTGGTATCGCTTCCCGTTTTGGAAACTCGTACCCGTTTCCCCATTTCGTGCAACCTTGATTTAAAGTTAATGATGCAAATCAAGTCTTGTTTCTTAGAAATAAGCTGAAGGAAATTAAGAAGGGCAGAGATGAGAGTATGCAAGCATATTTCTTAAGGATCACCGAGATCAAGAACGATCTCCTATCTATTGTGGAAGTAATTCATGACAGGGAAATGACACTCACAACTCTTAGAGGACTGCCATCTGAATGGTATATATTCAGGACTACTCTTCTCAACAATAACGTAATTCTTGGATTTGAGAAATTAATGGCCAGATACATTCAAGAAGAAACGAGGATGGAAGAGCAAGAAATGCCCATACTTAAAGGTCATCCCTCTGCCTTTTCTTCTCATACTAAAAGAAGAAACAATTCCGAGGCTAAATTCAAAGGAAAGGTTGGACCAAAGGGTGGAAGAAAAGGACGATGTTACAATTGCAATAAAACAGGTCACTATGCAAGGGAATGCCCTGATAAAAGGGACTCACACCAAGACGATGATCAAAATCCCCATCGAGGCAATCAAAGGAATGGCAGGCCAAATGGCAGATAGAGGTAAAAGAAGTGCCAGAAATCAAGAAAGAGGACAACCATTCAAGAAGGCGAGAAATTCCAGGTATGAATCTGACATTGTTAAGAATAAGCAAGATGAATATTATCTACCAGCAGCTTTATCTACTAATGCTCCCCCGAACTCACTGGGAAATTGGCTTATTGATAGTGGTGCCTCAAGGCACTTCATTGGTTACAAAGAAGCTCTCTATAATCTGATAGAGAAGGAAACCAACCTGCAAATTGTTCTTGGATATAATTCAAAATATCCTGTGAAAAGGTGTAGGAAATGTCACTCTTCAATTGAATCGGGGTAATACCATCCACTTACAAGATGTATTATATATAACTCATCTCAAAAAGAACCTGGTGTCCATTTGGACAATGGAAGACAAAGGCTACAAGGTGGTCTTCAGCTATGGCAAGGTACGTGTATGGAAAAAGAACTTTAAAGATGCTTTTACTTTTGGGTTTCGAGTTGATTCATTATATCAGATCGGTGGAAGTCCGCTGGGTGTCATGTCTTGTGACACATCTCTTCAGTCCGAACTATGGCATCGGAGATTTGCTCACCTTCATTATAAAGCTCTACCCGATGTAAGAAAAATGGTGACCAAGATGCCCAAGTTCAAATTAGAGCAAGAAGGTGTATGTCCAGGATCTGCTGAAGGGAAGCACAAAAGGGGACCATTCCCCTCAAGAGAAAGCAAGACCTCCAATATATTGCAATTGGTTCACTCAGACATATCCAGTATGATGCCTGTGAACTCCTTGGAAGGATATTTATATTACCTCACTTTTACAAATGATTATTCTTGCAAGACTTGGATATACTTCTTGAAAAAGAAGGATGAAGTGTTCTCCTAGTTTCGGCACTTTAAAGCCTTGATTGAGAATCAAACCGAAAAGAAGATCAAGATCTTAAGGACCGATAATGGGACTAAATATGAATCCAATGAGTTTCATGACTTTTGCAAAGAGGCTGGCATTAAGAGGGAGACTACTACACCATACACTCATGAAAAGAATGGTGTGGCGGAAAGGAAGAATCGTACAATTGTGGAAGTTGTCCGTGCTATGCTGCATGAACAAAGACTTCCGAAGTTTCTATGGGCCGAAGCTGCAAATACCACCGTATATGTACAAAACCAATGCCCTCATCAAGCATTGTGTTCCAAGACTCCCGAAGAAATGTTCATTGGTAAGAAACCTGACGTATCTCCTTTTAGAATTTTTGGAAGCCCTGTATATTTTCATGTGCCTAAAGAAAAAAGGAATAAATTGGGTACATCTAAAAAGAAAGGAATCTTTTTGGGCTATAGCGAAAATACTAATGGCTATAGAATCTATGTAGCTGGTCAAAGGGATGTCAAGATTAGTCATGATGTCACCTTTGAAGAAGATATGGCTCTTAGCAAGGTAGACAATCTTCCTACTTTAAGGGAATCTAAAGAAGTTGACACCGGGGAAATGAAGGAAAAAGAAGATGAGACAATACCCGTTGTGGAAGAACCTATGGATCCTATTGATCCTCCTCCGCAAGAGCTTTCCTCTTCTAGGAAGAGGCCTTCATGGCTTAGGGGGGCACTTGATGATGCTGAAGGACACATTGCACCCCAAGGAACCTTCCGTGAAAGTAAGAAGCCGAACAGGTATCAGGGATACCTGACCATCATGAGCACGATCATCCAATATGAGCCTTCGTCATTCACAGATGCCGTCAAGCATCAAGTATGGAAGAATGCCATGACAGAGGAATATGAGTCCATTATGAAAAACAATGTTTGGGATGTGGTCCCCAGACCCCAGAACAAAGCAATTGTCACTTCAAAATGGCTTTACAAAACAAAGCATGCAGTTGATGGAAGTGCGGAAAAGTTTAAGGCTCGTTTTGTCGCTCGTGGCTTCTTCCAGAAGGAAGGCATAGACTATGACGAAATATTTGCACCTGTTGCCTAATATACCACCATCCGCTCAATCATAGCCCTTGCTGCTTCGCAAGGATAGAACCTACATCAGATGGACATCAAGACTGCGTTCTTACATGGTTCGATCAAGGAGGAGGTCTATGTGGAGCAACCCGAAAGATTTGAGATTTATGATCGAGAATCTCATGTGTGTAGGTTGAAGAAGGCCCTCTATGGGCTAAAGCAAGTACCTCGAGCATGGTATGAGAGGATCGATAGCTGCTTGATGAAGTTGGGATCCACTAGGACTAAAGCCGACCCTAACCTTTACTTTAAGGTTATAGATGACAAGCCTCTCATACTGGTGTTATATGTTGACGACCTCTTTCTAACAAGTGCAGACCCTCTCATTCACGAATATAAGAGGGAGCTGGCTTCTGAGTTCGAGATGAAAGATCTAGGACTTATGCACTATTTCCTAGGACTGGAAGTCTGGCAGAAACCAAGGGAGATTTTCCTATCTCAAGGAAAATATGTGGTGAAGATATTAGAGAGATTCGGCATGGTGGACTGCAAGCCCGTAACTACCCCGATGGAGCTTGACTTCAAGAAATTAAGCGGTAGTGCTACTGGACCTGTTTTACAAAATGCTACTGAGTATCATCAACTCATCGGAGCATTAATGTTCTTAGTGAACTCCCATCCGGATATATGCTTTGCAATCAACATATGGTTGAGCCTCACCACTCACATTGGATTGGTGCCAAGAATCTGTTAAAAAATCTTCGTGGCACAATCACTCATGGGTTGAGATATACTACCAGAGATGTGAGACTACTTGGGTATACTGATGTTGATTGGGCAGGCAGTGTGGTGGACCGAAAGAGCACTTCCGGATGTTGTTTCTCTTTGGGATCTGCCTCAATATCCTGGATGAGCAGGAAGCAGAAGTCGGTGGCTTTGAGCACCGCCGAGGCAAAGTACATTAATGCTAGCATGGCCTCCTGTGAGGCAGTCTGGTTGCGAAAGCTCTTCAGTGAGCTGTTTGGATTTACATTGGATACCACCGTGATTTTGTGTGACAACTAGAGCGGGATCCATTTATCAAAGAATCCCATATTTCATGATCGCTCCAAGCATATCGATATCAAGTACCACTATATTCGAGATATGGTGCAGCGAGGAGCAATAAGGCTCCAACATATCGGTACAGATGAACAGGTCGCCGACATTTTGACAAAGCCCCTAGGAAAGGTCAAATTCCTGACTTTCCGAGAACGACTTGGTGTCGTTCAGAGACCCTCTTATGAGGGTCGAGTATGATGTATTGAGCTCTGGGAGCTCCAGGGGGCGCAGGGTACTTCTTGGAGCGACATGTGATCACAAGGCAACTCACCATCCCTTGGTGGTGCACTATGTACAGGGTAAAGGTTCAACCTTCCCCTGTGACACCCCGTGGCAACTGTGGAATAGAATGATTAGTTCTCTTGTGGGCCAGGATGATTCATTCTCGGTGGCGACTGTGGAGCAGGATGATTAGTTCTCCTGTAGGCCACGATGATTAGTTCTCCGTGGCATCCACTGGACAGGATGATTTGTTCTCATGTGGATAGGATGATTAGTTCTCCTATCGAGGCATCCTACCCATGCAATCTGGGACTAATGGGAAGTACCTCTCATCTGATCAATGAGCAGGGAAATGAGGATAAGGACCATAGTAGTACTATCGATGGACGCATCGTTGTATCTATCGTACTCCCTAAGCTAGGATGACCTCCATTGATCTAGGATCAATGATACTGATCTGGGATCAGTGAGAGTGGTTCACACTCTGAGACTGACTTCAGGTCTGTGGAGGATGGTATCATACATCCTCAATCATTTCTTCTTCTTCATAGTTCGAGCAGAGCATAGCAGAGAAAAGCAGAACAAAGCAGAGCAGAGCAAAGTGGGGTCAAGTTCTACACGACAGTGCATTTGATGGATGGTTAGCAACGACGGTCTGACGGATTGTAGATGAAATTCTCCCTAGTTGAGAGGGAGTGTTAAAATTGGCAACAAAGGCCAAACTCCATGTGGATCACCTTATTTATGGCTTCTGATATTTTTCCTAGATTCCTCTCATCGAGAGGTGTAGGATTGATCTAAAGATCATCCGATTCCGATAAGTATTTATGGAGATATGAATTTATTTTGATTATGGACAAATTGTCAAGGTCGGCCAGCAAACTTAGGTAGGCTCAGATGCCCAACAGTCATGTCTATTCAACCTCAATGTTTGCATATAAATACAAGGAGCATTCTCCTCATTTGGACAGTTCAATTCACTCATCTTCTCTCTCTCTCCTACGCATAAAAGGAGCCTCTCTCTCTCACACGTGTGGCTGAAAGGAAGACGTCCTAGGGCAAGGAAGACACAGAAAGAAGGACGCCAGGGCAGCAGGTCATCTCTTTGACCAGCATTGACCAAGCGTTGACCTTCTAGAAGTGCAGACTGGGTGTGGTTGCTCTCCTAGGCAGGCCGCAGTTTTTGGCATGAAAATCGAAGTGATCTGACCTCTGGTTTGACCGATGTTAACTGCCCTAGTTTAGGGCCGCAAGTTGACTTCAGAAATCTACCAATTGACTGAAGTTTTGGGGCTGTTCAAGGGTTGTTTCTTCAAGCTGTTCAAGGGCAAGTTGACCGGAAATTGACCAAGTATTTTAGAGGTCAATTTCAGCTAGTTTGACCAAGTTTGACTTTGCTAATCTAGGGTTTGCTGCTGCTGATATAAAATTACAGAATTCAGATTTTGTACTATTTCTCTCTGTTAAACTATTGAAGATAAAGGAAGATTTGATCAAAGGGTTTCCCCGCACTGGGGTTTGTCCCTGGCTAGCCGCCACATCTTGTGTATCTTGTCTTGGGTTGTTTTCTGTTGATCATTTAATGTTCTATCTGCACTTTACTTAATGTATATGTGATTGTTAATCTGTGGCTAATAAGAAGAAAAATAAGTAAACTGCTCTAAGCATAGAACATACCATAATTTAACATATTTAGTTGTTGGAATTTTCTGCATAAGTCAATGAATCAAACACACCTAAAGAAGGCTCAAAAAATTGATTTTCCAGATTTTGTTATTTCCTATTTTTGGACATATTGGGCATTGGATTTAGCATCATTAGTTTGATGATCTACTGATTTGTTTACTGCTGTTATAAGATATATCAGATCTAATCTAGCACTGAACACACTGCATCTTAAAGTGGCTTAAAACTCACATTTTATTTTGGCAAGTTATTGGGCATTCCACTGATCATTGCCAATCACTATTGGCTTTTTATCCACTGAATCTAAGTGTTTTCCTCACTGCTGTTATGATTTTCTTACTGTTGTCATAACAGTCACATATCACATCAACTTTCATGTTAAAGTGATTTCATTTCTGCTATCATAGAGTTAATAACTGCTGAGATATTATTGTTGATTTGGAATCTAACATTTGTTTATCTTGAGAATTTGTTAACTTGGCACTTAACACATTGAACATCTAAGTCTTTAAATCTCATTGGTGGTTTAAGTTGTTTGAGCATTGGCATCATTGTGTTTGACATCTACTTAAGGCATTGTTAAGAAATCGTTAGATAATGGTTCTAAGTTAAAGATCATAATCTTAAGAGGCTTTGATATCTTGGTTGTTTATCTGAAGCATCTGGCATCTTAAGTTTCACTGGTTATCATTCTAAATGATCATTTCAACATTGGTCATTGGCATATCTCAAGTAATCATTCTTGAATTAGACATTTGTTCTAAACATCTTGTGAAATATTGTTGACTATTGGCACTTGTATCTTTAAGCACATGTCTTGTCTTAAGATTGTTATCTAAGCATTGATAAGAAATCAAGAAGACTTTACTCAATCTATCTTGCATAAGCATCCTAGGACTTAGTTTGCATTATTATACCTCTAAACATAAGCTTGATTGATAGACTCCTATGGCAACCCTTTTCCAATTGGCTTGAGGGATTCAACTCTTCTTAGTAGTTACCACAGTGACCTTGCAGTCGTTAGAGCCACAGGGTCTGCAGCGCTGGAAGCACTGGGTAGGTGGAACACAAGGGAAGATATCATTAGTCAGGCCATTCCTTGCTTCCCGTTGGCTTCCATTTCACAACCTCCATTGCCTGCTTCTTGTTGGCTTCCATTTCACAACCTACTCTGAAGACTGTTTCTCAAAATAGTTAAGGGAGAGGTTCAACTTAGACTAGGCATTTAAGCTAAAAATAACCAACATCCTTGCATCACACCTCGCTCTTAGGAATTGCATATCATATAAGATAGTCTATCATAATAAGCAAGGTGTCCATTTATAGTAAGCAAGAATTGTGACTCCATAAAGCATTAGTCTCATCTTAAAATCTAATCTAATAATTAATCTTGTTAAATTCTACCAAGTAGCTAGCCCACTCATCCATCTCTCCCAAGCAAGTTGGTTCCCAATTTGTTTTCCTTCACCTCATTCCATAGGGACTACCCCCAATACGCTGACGTTGTGAGACAGCTAGAACGGAGTGGACAGGGATCAGAGTGACAGCCCTTGCCTTGAGAGGTTGTCGCGATGCTTGTACAATCCATGCGACAACAAGTCCAAATTCCAAATTTAAAGCCAAAGTTCTCAAAGAGTCCCATGATTCATTGTAATTCAAGCATGTAGGTTTCTTTAAAACCTACTATAATGCACACCAATCATTTTTATGGAAGGGAATGAATAATGATATTCAAAAATATGTAGCAGAATGTGATCAATGCCAACGAAATAAAAGTGAGAATAGTATGACCTCGGATCTGCTCCACCCCTTAAATATTCCAAACCAAAAATGAGAAGAAATATCTATGGATTTTACTGAAGGATTACCCATGTCAAACGAAAAAGATAAAATTCTTGTAATAGAAGATAGACTCACAAAGTATGCACACTTCATAAGAATGAAGAAATCAGATTCAGCAAAAGAGATCGCTAAGATATTTTGCAAGAATGTCTACAAATTACATGGATTTACCAAAGTCATTGTTAGTGAAAGAGATGCCAAATTTAAAGGAAATTTTTGGAGGGAGCTCTTCAAACATATTGGGACATACCTCAACATGAGTTCTGCATATCATCCTCAAACAGACTATCAAACAGAAATTATCAATAAGTGCTTAAAAGCTTACCTTCATTGTTATGCAACAGACAAACAAATAAGTGGGATCATTGGTTACATCACGCTGAATGGTGGTACAATTCAACTTATCACATAAAATGACCCCATTTCAAGCTCTGTACGGTTATGAACCTCCTAAATGGAAGGACTTGACCATCACCGAGACAAAATTTCCAGCAATTAAGGATCCATTAGAAGAAACCCAAGAAGTCTTTCAAGCATTAAAAGCGAATCTAATTATTGCAAAAAATTGCATGAAGCAACAGGCCAACCAACATAGAACAGAGAAAGAATTTGAAGTTGGAGAATGGGTATTTGTTAAACTTCAACCTTACAAGCAATTATCCCTAAAGCAGAAGAGAAAAAACAATCTGGCACCAAAGTTCTATGGACTGTATCAAATTAACAAAAAGATCAACCAAGTAGCATAAGCCTTCCGGATAATAGTTGTGTTCACAATGTTTTCCATGTATCTTGCCTTAAAAAAGCATTGGGAAAACACCAATTAGCACAGACAACGCCTCTAATATTACATGATGAAGGCAAGTTTGTCTTAGAACCAGAAGGAATTATTACCACCAGGGAAAGGAAATTACAATCTCGAATAATTAAAAAGTATCTTATCAAGTGGAAGAACCTACTAGAAAAAGAAGCCTCTTGGGAGATAGAAGTGTTTCATCAACAATACCCATTGTTACGTATGCTTTAAGGACAAAGCATTCTTTCAAGAGGAAGGGGATGTTATGGATAAAATTCTTTTACTAACTTAATTAACTTTATTTTTAGACTAAGGGGCACGATCAAAGATCATGACCCCTCATCTAATGGCTCTTGGGCTATATTTAAAGCCAGAGCCCTCCTTCATTGTAATCATCATTCAATCATTAATAAAATATATAATTTTGTCTGTAATTAAATAAGCTTATTTGCTCCATCTTACCGAGCATTATTGCTCCAGATATGGCTATTTTGGCTTTAGCATCATTGTATTTCATTTATTTAGATATACTTCGGTTACCTATTGTTGATTTGAGGTAGCATCGGATGTGCTCTAGCCACGAAATTTGGTGGAGAGGTTGGGGCACATGAGATCTCCAATACCCAGAAAGAGTTTGGGCAGATTCTAAACAGATCATGAGATGTTAAAATAATTAATATTTTTAATGGAGTCCCTAAGTCTAAACTTATGGAAAATAAAATATTAATATGTATTAATATGAATATTTGTTAGAATGGTCCAAAAGACATGGATCAAGCCAGATCTAATCTTAGCCCTTGATTAGGGACTTAATCTCGACTGTTGAGATGTCAACAGGAAAAGTATAAGAGACTTGAGGGTCACTTGGAGAGTACACCAAAGTGATCAATGATTCTATTCTCTAGAGCGGGGTTTGCTAAGAGAGATAGAATCAATGATCGGAAAGCAGCTGAGGGGCATTGAGTACAGAGAAACAGAGAGGCATAAACAGTGTTGGGAGTGCAGCAGAGCAGCCAGAGAGAGAGACGTAGGAGCAGCCAGTGCTCACGCAGGGCCACGCAGAGGCAGCGAAGTGTTTGGCAGAGCACCAAAGAGGCCAGCGTAGCTGATGCAGAGGCTCAGAGAGAGGACGCAGGGCCTCCTAGGGCTAACACAGGCCAAGATAGGCTGATGCAGAGCCAACGCTGGGCTAAGAGAGGTTGATGCAGTCTAGATTGGGCAGACAGTGGGGTTTCTGGGGCAGATTGGTGCTGAGTAGCTACCGGAAGTATTATCCGGGGTTTCAGCCAGTAGATCTGTCAGAAATTGAGAGGTATTATTGCCAAGGAAATTCTCTGTTGGGTAGTCCAGTTTCGGCACCCAAATTGTACTCCAATATTGCTTAATAAGAAAACCCTCAAATAGCTGCATCGGTTTTTCCACATAGGGTTTTTACAGGGACATTAGTCCAAAAATAATGGTGTCATATGGTGTGTTTGTTTCTGTTTCTTTTAGTTGTTGATTTGTAATATGTTGAGCATGCACTAGTGTTTATTTCCAGTGTTAACATTGTAAATAACTTGTTAAGGAAAATAACAGGTAGGTAGAAATAAATCAAATAAAGTGTATGGAGGGTTTCTAACTAAGTAAAATTATAAACTTCAACATGGTATCAGAGGGTGATTACAGATCACAAGAGGACTAAACGACATCAGCCGAGCGGAGCAATAGCAGCAGAAAACGGTTGTCCCAAAGTGACAAAAGTTGTTTCTAGTAGAGCAGCAACAAGGAAGGGTGACGCAGTGCCTGAGCCATTAACGGTGAGCCGGGAAGAGGCAGCGCCGAAGCTAACGAAGGCAAAAGAAACCTCATGCAGAGCCACACAATAGCTGGGAGGGTTGACGCAGTTGGCTGAGGAGGCCATGTTGCTGGTGCCGGGATTACACAAAGCCTAGGAGCTCTCACCTTCAAGTTGTTGGGGTTTAGAAGGATGCGAGAATATTGCAGTGGCACTGGTGAGGTACTGTAGTCAAAACAATACCTGACAGAGCAAGGCCAGAGGAGTTTCTACCGAGGGTTTCCAGCTGAGGAACCCAGATCAGTGGTGCAGTTGCATAAGACGATCAGAGTAGGGGGCATCTCGATAACAACAGAAGGATTTCCAGGAGGGAAATCAAGACTCAGAGGGAGTCCAAAAGAGAACTTCTAGACGGGAAGCAGAGACTCAACAAGAGTCGAACAGAGAACTTCCAGCCAGGAAGTAGACACGGCAGGAGTCGAACAGAGAACTTCCAACCAGGAAGTAGACTCAGCAGGAGTCGAACAGTGAACTTCTAAAAGGGAAGTAGACTCAGCAGGAGTCGAACCGAGAACTTCCAAGCGGGAAGTAGAGAGACTCGAAGGAGTCGACAGAGAAGAGCAGACAGATGGCCATGAATGGGATGAGGGATCAGGACAGGCTGGACAGGAAGGCCAAGATCCTGTCTATTCTGTGTGCCATGAGTGCTCACGCACCACTTGAGCGGAAGTGGAGAGACAATGTGTTGTAGTCAGGAGGACTATAGGCAATGAGGGGCAAGATCCTCGAGGTACCCAGCCTCTTGGATTAGACCTTGCTACAGGAGCCCCAACGAGGAGTAGCAGGATTGGCTGATGTGGGTAGAGATGGATGTGGATGGAGCGGCTGAGAGAGCTACAGTGCAAGAGTCCCCAGACAACGCAGAGCTAGCAGGGTGCAGCAATGCGAGAGGCACAAGAGTGTTGCACTAGTGCAGAACAGCACAAAGAGGTGTGCAACAGTGCAAGATGCAGGGAGTTGTTGCAGCGACGCAGAGGTCAGAGAGGGAGCACTTGTCAGCAGCAGAGGGAGCTTCAACATCATTGGGTGTCTCTAGCCCAGCAGGGAGGTCAGATTGTGAGATCAATTACTTACTTCTCAGTAATTGAGTTGCATTGCAGCAGTGGGCAGCACGATGCAGCATGATGAGAGCAGGTGCAGTGCGAATGCAGTGTTGGGCGAAAGGAGCAGCAGCAGCACAGATGCAGAGGGAGTTGTCGTGCAACAGCAGCAGTGGCAATGGCAGAACCATGGGCAACAATGCAGAGAATGTTGGGCAAGAAGGCGTAGCATCAACACAGGTACCGATGTCAGATGATCAGAGTAATACTCTATGAGGAGTATTGATAGAGCATAGTCCTCGCTAAGAAGGAGCGTTGATTTGGGGTAGCATCGGATGTGCTCTAGCCACGAAATTTGGTGGAGAGGTTGGGGCACATGAGATCTCCAATACCCAGAAAGGGTTTGGGCAGATTCTAAACAAATCAGGAGATATTAAAATAATTAATATTTTAATTGGAGTCCCTAAGTCTAAACTTAGGGAAAATAAAATATTAATGTGTATTAATATGAATCTATGTTAGAATGGTCCAAAAGACATGGATCAAGCGAGATCTAATCTTAGTGGTTGATTAGGGACTTAATCGCGGCCGTTGAGATGTCAACAGGAAAAGTATAAGAGGAGGCTTGAGGGTCACTTGGAGAGTACACCAGAGTGATCAGTCATTCTATTCTCTAGAGTGGGATTTCCTAAGAGAGATAGAATCAGTGATCAGAGAGTAGCTGAGGGGCATTGACTGCAGAGAGACAGAGAGGCAGAGATAGTGCCGGGAGAGCAGCAGAGCAGTCAGAGAGAGAGACGCAAGAGCATCCAGTGCTCACACAGGGCCACGCAGAGGCAGCTAAGTGTTGCACAGAGCACCAGAGAGGCCAGTGTAGCTGACGCAGAGGCTTAGAGAGACCACGCAGGGCCTCCTGGGGCTAACGCATGCCAAGATAGGCTGACGCAAGGCTAGCACTGGGCTTGGAGAGGCTGACGCAGTCTAGATTGGGTAGACGCTGGGGTTTCTGGGGCAAATTGGCGCTGAGTAACTGCCGGAAGGATTATCCGAGGTTTCAACTAGTAGATCTGTCAAAAACTGAGAGATATTACTACCAAGGAAATTCTCTATTGGGTAGGCCAATTTCGACACCCAGATTGTACTCTGATATTTCTTAAAAAGAAAACCCTCAGATAGCTGCACCGGTTTTCCCACATTGGATTTTTCCGGGGACATTAATCCAAAAATAATGGTGTCATATGGTGTTTTTGTTTTTGTTTCTTTTAGTTGTTTATCTGTAATATGTTGAGCATGCACTAGTGTTTATTTTCAGTGTTTACATTGTAAATAATTTGTTAAGGAAAATAAAAAGTAGGTAGAAATAAATCAGATAAAGTGCATGGAGGGTTTCTAACTAAGTAAAATTAGAAACTTCAACTTATTAAATGAGCTTATTTACTCCATCTTACTGAGCATTGTTGCTCCAGATATGGCTATTTTGGCTTTAGCATCATTGTATTTCATTTATGCAGATGTACTTCGGTTACCTATGGATACCTAAAAGCATACTTAGCATTACAGTACTTTCTCTCATTGAATAATCAGATTTTCCATCCTGCCTTTTGTCTCTGTTTGACCTTCAACATGGCCTGTAATACTTGATTACATGTATCTTAAGTATCTCTTTGCAAATAAAATTACAAGGAACAACTCCTGATTATTTGCTATAACTTACATCCAGACTTGCATAGTAAGCCAGTGATATCCAAGTTTCCAGATAAATTATGTTCTCTTCTCTGAAACAATATAACTTAGACCTTACAACCTAAATGCAGTCAGTGGCTGTTCACTTACAATGACAATTGCAACCAAGAGGAAAAACCTGCATGAAATAGACCATGCAATTCAAAGATGTCCCACAATTAAAATTTTCAGGACATTACCTCCAAAACTTCCACCGCATCAATACTAATAAAAGGATCAGAAATGTGTTGCGCCCAGATATTTAAAACCAATGGTGAAATGATAGACTCTACTGCGACTGATGTTTCTTCATCTGTAACCACAAAAGAACTAAAAGAGCTTAGGAAAGACATGATGTGTCGCACATTTTAATAGGAAAGCAATTTCAAAAACTTGAATTCGCTATTATTCAAGTGAAGTTATTGGTTCCATTTAGATCATGCAAAACAGCCAACATAATACAATATAACCTGCTTTAATTGCTGCCTGCAGAGTCTCCAAAACTAGATGCAATGTTTCATCTGAAGCCTGGAAATTGTCAAAATATAGCCAATCAAACTAAATATAAATAGTTTAAACTTAATGTACTCACTTATAAGAGATATTACTGACAACATGCAAAACTCCCTCTACTCAACAATATATACCTCCTTTAAGAGGGCTGCAATGGCAGAAAAAAGATTGCCTATATGTGGACGTAGAATCTCCGTATTCGACCGAGGGAAAAGCTGAGACAATGCTCTGCAAGCACCTACCTTCACTGGTGGAGGACTGTAAAGACAAAAGTTCCTGCTTACGTTTCTACTCAAAAACATCCTCATAAAGAAGAAAACTACCACAATACAAGAAATAGACTCCAGCAGTGTGAAAACAAAACTGCTTACACATCTAAAACAAACACTGTCATGGCAGCATAAACAAACTGCTCACATCTTCCCTTGTCAATCTGCAAATAATATAAAAACAAATTGCATGAGGATTTACTATGCAGTATGTACAAAGTAAATTTTAACAGAGTTTGCTTTTCATGGATGCCACTCGTGGATTAGTAAGGAAGAAAAAGAACACAGCAATCATAAAATATACCACTGGCGAAAACTTTGCAGCAGCAGAGAAGGCACGTGCATGAAGAAATGGATATTCCATGACACCTGTAAATACATATAGAATTTGCATAACCACTTCCATCCACAAGCAAAGATACAAATTTCTAGGATACAGAAACAACTAACCATTAATATGATCCCAAACACACCTGTTCCTATATCCTGAGAAAGCATATTATCCAGAAATGCTTCCAGATTGAATTTGTGATTTCCTTCATACTGCCACGTACAAGAGCACAAAAGGTTGATGTATGCTTCCTCAATATATTTAAACCAGGGTTTAACTGCTCAAATGCATAAGATCATCTTTACAAGGAAGACAAACAACTCAAAGACAGACAAGGCCATTGTATAATTGTTATATGTTGCAGTTTGATGGTTAAAAATTAGCCTAAAAAGAGAGCTATATCCTAGAAATTTGGCAAGAACTCGAGCAATACAAAAACCTGAGGCTCAAGTAGTGAATCTGAAATTGATCCAATTGCAAGAATAGCTGCTTCTCGTAACTGCAACATAACAAGCCAAAAGATTTTGTGGTTGGTTAGTTCCAATATAGAAAAAATTGTATCTACACATGGTAGAAATGCCAGAACAGAAATCTATACGAGAATACAGACAGTAAACAACCAAAAGCAGACATATTAACTCATCTGCAAACTCCAAACATCAATAAGGATAAATGACGAGAGAGAACAATTGATACATAAGTAAAACCCAGACAAATTATTCTGGTACACAAGGGTCCAGAAACAAAAAATATGTGTCACAGCCCGTAACAGAACCCCATTACTACAATAGTTTCTCTATAGCATATTTTACCACCTTTCATAGAAATGGACCAAATGGTAAGTTCCCAGTACAAAGAAAAAGGTTTCTTCAATACAATTTTTCCTGTATTAAATATAACCAATTACCAATCTAATCAGCTAGCTAAATCGCTGAAGCAATTTCTTATCTTCTTTCATTGCTAATCGTACAAATCACTATGAAGTTGGGACAGTACAATTCTCCTCCACTATAAACAATTTGTCATCTACAGCACTCAACACTAATCATTCTATAATATTAAATAAAATGTTCTAAGTTGTAATAAGACATCATTGGTCATGTTACCACCCAAACTAGAAGGGCTGCCAAAGCCTCTGCAAGCTACAAAGAATGGCACACACAGGACAAATGCCACCTGTCAACTTGACACGAGTCCCCACTCTTTAAGCCCAACTCCTACTTGAAAGGCTATAGGAGGATTCCCTGTAATAGAAGTTCCATCCCACAATTAATAGACTAGTGCCTTGAATGGAATCTTGGGTGAAGATGCTGTTAGGTTCCTATACCAATAGGAGTCATAATTTTTGAATGGCTGAGATTAAAACTGTAATATGTACATACCTTTGCTTTCTGCAAATGTTTTCCATATTCAAAAAATCAAAAATTAAAAAATGTAAAGAGGGTATGTCCTAGAAAAGAATAAAAGGACAAAAAGAATAAAGAAAAGGTCAAAAACTGAACGAAAATGAACCCCAAAAGAAAAAAGAAAAAAACCATGAAAGTGTGCAAGTCCAAATGCCACTGCTATTTTATTGTTTGCATAATAATGATTGTGTGCAACTTGTTATTTATGCCACAATCCATGATAACCAAATAGTTTAATCTTGGTTATTCCATGTTTTGAATTTCATGTTTATAGATATAGAGAATAAAAATCTGACCAAGCTATTTAATCTTGGTAGATAAGTAGATAGGCAGAGTGAATAAATGCAGCTCAATAGTTTAATCTAAGCCCTTGGATGTAATAAGGTTAGACTTAGTTAGAATACCATTGTAAAAGAAGAGAAAGAGGTTTTGATAAGGGTTTGCTAGTTTAAGTGCACCCTAATAAAAGAAGAAAAAATGGTAGGATGTGTAGGTGGGTAGGTAGATGATTGGTTGCAGAATTATGCATGATGAGTGATTATCCAAATTATCAAGTCATATACTCTCATCATCAAAAGCACTTAAATTATGGATGATAATTGAACAGTTACATAAAGTCAACTAATTGACCTCTTCACTCATTTTTCCCTAAATTTTACTTATTTCCCTTAAGTACTAAAGGCACCAACAACCTGAAAATTAATGGGGTTCAAAGCATTTCTCTGACTTCTGGAGGGACCGGACCCTCGGCCCAATAACTTGTGAGGCCTAAGTGCTAAAACCCCTTCATCAAAATTCACCCCTTTTCATAATTCATTCATCCCCTTCAAATCCTTTTCCTAGGGTAAAATCACTCTTTTACTTAGGAAAAATAAATGGTTCTTTATAAAACCCCCTAAACACATTTTAGCCTAAGTCACCATGTTGGATAATGAATGTATTTTCGGAAACATCTACTTAGCACGTTTTCTTTCCATGGTCATATTAACTTTTAATTTTTATTATTTATGTAACTCCCGAAACAACTTACCCTTTCCCATATTATTACTAAAAATCCCAAAATAAATAAATATCCCTTCTTGATGGTTTGAAAAATAAACCATAAAAAAAGTTAACTAAATTGGATTAATTAATCGAACCGCAATTAATTAAGAGCCAAAACCCCCGAAGTGTTAAGAAGGGATTAATTAATCACCTGGATTAATTAATAGCCTCCTCGCCAATCATATCACCTCCGATATCATTAAAGTTATTAATCCTTAATTCTTCCAATCATATCATCCCCGATATAATTAAAATCATTTTAATTATAATCGAGCCCCTCCATTTAACTCCCTAACACTTTCCGCTGCTGACTACCATTCGATCGGCCTTCCCTCATCCAACGGTTCTGCGGGCCTTTTGGTCGAACATTAACCACGCGATGCAAGCGGTTTTGACTTTTCGCCAATGCTACATGTCATCCAATTTGTGGCATCGCGCAACCCTCTGCCAATACCACCAACCTCAAAAAGTGGTGCGATGGATCCCACTTACCGCCTACCCACTACGTGACAAACCGTCTACTGTTTAGTTCGTGCCATATTTTGAAAGTTTGCCCGTTAAAGTTCAAAACCCCAAGAATCCATGTCTTCTCGCCCTTCGCCCATTCTACTGTATAAACTTATGAAACCCTTCTGCTCCACCTGAAGCCTCTGTTAACCAATTCAAACATGGTTTACTTCCCAAAATCATTTTGGACTCACTTCATAGATCTATAAAGCTCAATAAATCCATTAATGACCCTCCCTGTCAACCCAATGTTTTCCTAACAGTTTGTTTTGTTTTACAAGTGATCAAAAGAACACAGCCTTGGATAAATAGTCTTAATACTAGTCAAAAGACCTGTTTACTCTGAGATTGTTATCAAATCTATTCAAATAGAGATGTAAAATAAAACATACAGTTAAAAGACAACCAGAAGAAACATGGAAATTAAATGATTTACTGTTGAAACAGACAGTAAAAACCTAAAATATACAGTGAAGTTAAAAGGACGTAGTAAAGAACAGTCAAAGGGTATCAGGATTAAAGAGTATCAGATTGAAGACCAAATCGAGTAAATCAGCTAGCATGAAGATAAATAGCAGGGAAGATAGTTACAAAGCATACAAATTCATGTCAGAATGAAGAGAGATGAAAAGGAAGAGTGATAAAAGTAAACAGTAAACAGTAAAAGTAAAAATGGATACAGTAAGGGTTAAACAAAGATGAAAACACTTTCACCAACAACAATGAATTTTATCCAAAGCAAAAGTGAAAAACAGTTAAAAGAAGTTTAAGGTTAAAAAATGAAATAAGAGTAGAAATGGTACATTGTTCAGAAATTTCTTGTTTAAGTCATAGTTTTGCAGAAACTATTGTGGCCAATACAAGAAGTATTTTGAGAAACTGGAGGAGGTTTTTGTTCCTAACAGGCCAATCTACAAAAACTTATCTCACTTTTTACACAAGTATTGCCAAAAGTGAGATAAGTGCATGTCTTCACAGCCTATGTTTCAGTTTGTGCAAAGTCTTGTTTTTGACATCTTTTTGCAGAGAATATTGTGAACATATGAAGATGAATTTGGGGAAACTGAGAGAGGTTTATCTCAATAACATACTTATCTACAATAACCTCTTTCACTTTTTACATATCTATCTCGGATTGAGATATACAAACGTATCATTGGACCCTAAGTTTGCAGAATTTCTGGGACAGAATGCACAAAGGAAGGAAGCAGTGAGTGACTGGGATGCCTCATCATCACTTAAGAGTTGCTATCAAATTCGAACTTCTCTTCTTTTTCACCATGAATCCATAAACATAGTGTCAAATAGATTCATTAGTTTTGAATGTCCTTTATTTAAGTTCTATTAATGTAAAACAGTTGAAGATATTTGTGAAATCAATTTTGATATTTTTTTCAAGATATTTTAGTTTAGAATTAGTGTAAATACTTCTCCATTTGAAGTATTTTGGGTGGATTCTATAACATCTCTGTAACTCTATGCTATCAAGCTGAGAAAGCTTTTGTACTCAAATTTGGATTTTTGCTGGAAAAGGAATGAAAGTTGAGGACATTTCATCAGATTCTCATGCAGTATAATTACAAATAAGTATTCTATCCTTGTGATTTGATGTGTTTTATATATGTTTCAATGTTTCATGCATCTTAAATCTAAATGGTAAAATAGTCAAAGTATATCAGAACTAGCTTTATTGCTCTCTGCTATCAATAGTTTACCATTTTCATGTTTTCTTCTAAACTATATTCATAAAGGAATTCTTAATTGCTCCTCTATCCCTGTAGTCTTTCACTAATAGGTCCCTAGTATAGGATTCTTAATTGCCCTCTGTTGGTTGACCTATCTTCCCTTCCTCTTTCTAATCCTAACTTGACGATTCTTGCTTGCCCTCTAGTTTTGAAAAGAAATATCATCCATTCAAGCCCCAGAGTTTGTTTTTACTCTGTTATCCTGCCTGTTGAAATCCTACCTCAACAATTTGACTTATTCCAGTGAAATATCCCTGTTTGACTCCATAACCCAATGGCCTAAAAGCCTAGTTTGTCCATTTGTTTCAGAACCCCAGCACTCTCAAACAAAACAACCTCATTGAACATTCATACTAGCCTAAAATCCTTTCAAACATAGCTAAATCATAAAGAGAGAGCCCTCTCTGGACTTAGGTGGGATAGCACCTAAGTCTAAAAGTTGGTTTGTGGTTAGCTCGGAAATTTCTTTCTTTAACCTTGAGAAAATTCTGAGCGATAACGGAGGCGACATAAATATAACTTATTTAACTGATTTAGAAATGTAAGTTGGACCAAAAAGTAGTGCATAGCAGCAAGGAATTTTACTCTAAACTCAAGAGATCAAATGTGTAAATGACTCAAGAAAGTAAATTGTTAATCGACTTACCAAATATATAAGTCATCCTTGATTTGTACCTTTGGTAAGGGGTTGTTCTGTGTATTTCTGTTTAAGGCCCTATGACAGCAGATCTGAAAACTGCAGAAAACAGCGAGAAAATCCCTTTGCAAGGCCACCCAAAAGTGTCTACACACTCTAGATTAGCAATTTAGGGGTGGCGGCAGTTAGGACAACAACTATATGTGAAACTTATCCTTCCTAAGCTTCAACCATACAACAAATCTGCGTTTCCAACAAGCTGGAAACTTGTTGCAGAGGTCTAGGGGTCAAATTCCCACCGGGGGAAAACCCATCAATTTATTCCAGATATTAATTTTAGTTCCTAGTGGCTGGAATAAGTGTTGGAAACACTGATAGGGGAGGTGAATTAGTATTTATTTCAATTATTATTTTATGCTAGTTAAGATTTTTATCACAAAATAGACAAGAACACGAGATAAAACAAAAAAAAAGACTTACTCATCAAAATAGTGAGGACTCCAATACTCTTGTACAACAAATCACGCTCCAACCTGTACAATAATATCTTTGAATTTTTCAAGGCTCCAACCTTGAACAGATCCAAGCTCCTGCTTGGTCAAAATGGGGACTCCAATCCTCTCAACAACTTCCAAGCTCCAACTTGGTCAAAAATCAGGACTCCAATCCTTTCAACTCCAAGCTCCAACTTGGTCAAATCAAAATTTTACAAGAAATACTTACTTCAAAATGGTTCCAAAACGTCTTCAACAAATGCTTCAAGATTGCCTTCAATAATGCTTCAACAAAGCTGCTCCAAAGGATGTCTTCAATCAATGCTTCAACAATGCTTCAACTGGTCTTCAAAAATGCTCCATCAAATCTCCAAGGATGTCTTCAACAACAGGTTAAAAGTGACTCAAAAAGGAGACCAAAGTCTGCTCTAAACAAAGTCCAGGATCTGTCCAAGAGGGTCTAAGACTTGCTTCCAACAAGGCTATTCAAACAAGTCTTCAAGAATGTCTTCAATAAGGCATCAACAATGCTTCAAGATGCTTCAAGGAAGTCTTCAAATATCTACTCCAAATGAGACCCAAATTCTGCTCCCAAACAACTCCAAATCTGTCTTCAAAGAATGAAGAAATCAGCTTCAAAAAGGTGTCAGAGTCTGCTCTTAAGAACTGCTCCAAGGTGAGGCAAAGATCTGTGCTTTATCTTATTCACAGTAGGGCCTAGTCTGTGCATTAATACATGCCTAAAATCATTCCTCAGGAGGGGGGCCAAAGCCTGTTCCAATGCACTGAAGAATCTCCTCCAAAAGACTGAAGAAGACAGAGATTCCTGCTCCTTCCACAGCACCAAAAACTATCTTGTAACAAGCCTTCACAGGATCGAAAAAATAGTTGTCACAGGTCTACACTTAGGGCCAAAATCTGTGGTCTGTAACAGACCTCCCACAGGGGCCTAAAAACAGTTCCAGAGTGTAGATGGGGCTGTTCCAAACAGGGACAAAGAGATCTGCTCCAAGGTAATTCAGGAACAGGTCCAAGAGGACCGAAATCTGCTCCAAACGAATCCCAAGAAAACACAGAAAATGTCACCAAAACCAGTAATCAAACCCATGTTTAGCTTCCTTGTTCGGTCCCTCAGTTCACGAGTTGTGAACTTCTTTTTGCCTCAGATAAAATTGCTTCTATGCTTGGCCAAGTTGGGTGGATGAAATGGAGAAGCATAGCTCCTATTTATACTTTTTTGAACCTACGATGTGTTAGTTTTTGGTAGCATCGGAAGTGCTGTAGCATTGAAAATTGGGGTAGAGGCTGAGGCACATGAGTTCTAAAGAACCCAGAAACTGTTTGGGAAAATTCAACCCAGATTGTATTTTATTAAAATAACTAATATTTTTAATGGGTTTCCTAACTCTAAACTTAGAGATATTAAAATATTAATGGTGTTAATCAAAATATGGGTGAGAATGATCTAGAAGGCGGATCAAGTCATATTTTAATCTTAGCCGTTGATTAGATACTTAATCTCGGCCGTTGAAGACTCAATAGGAAAAGTATAAAATGGAGGCTTGGGGTTCATTTGGAAACACACACAAGTAGAGAACGAATTGATCTGGAGTTCGATTTCCGGGGCTAGGAAGCAGAGAAATTTGAACTAAGTGATCATTTAGCAGCAAAGAGACAGTGAGAATCCGGAAGGACTTTCCAGAGAATACTGACAAAGAGGCGGAGAGAGCTTGCAGAGAGGCAACGCAATAGCTAGGAGAGCTTATACAGAAAAGTTGCCTATCACGCAGAATTCGGAACTACCAAGAACTACTAGAACAGCTGGGAGAGCTGACACAGAAGCAGCGCAGTAGCCAGGAAAGATGACGCAGAAAAGTTGTCTGTCACGCAAAATCCAAAACTGTCGGAATTGTCGGAACTGTCAGGAACTACCGGAACAACCGAGAAAACTGACGCAGAGGATAGAGAAGGTGACGCAGAAATAGTCGGGGTTAGCCAGTCTTGTCTCGGATCAGCCGGAATTCTGCGATGTGAAGTGACGTAAAACTCACCCAAATTTTCTGCCAGTATTTTCTCTGTAAAGGATTGCTAGATGAGCATCCTAAAGTTGTATTCATAAATTCCTCCTGCATAATAATAAAGCCTTAGAACTGTTACATCGGTTTTCCTGCATTGGGTTTTTCCAGGGACTATTGTGTCCAAAAATAAGTGTGTCCTATGTATCTTGTACTTTGCTTTGTTTTCTGTTTCATGGGATCAAATATTCAATTAGTGGAGGCTACAGAAGTAATTTGCTTCAGTATTCAGAAGAATAACTTGATGAATGTAATTTAAAAATCAAGTAGGTGCAGTAGATTCAGATTTGTTGTAGTAGGGGTTCCTAGAGTCTATGAAATTTCACACAATGAACCGACCTGTCTATTGTGTGAGGTCGACTTATGTAGGCCAACTTTTATTGGAGACAAATATGAATTTATTGATTTAAAAATTTAAATTCTTATCAACTAAGAGGAGTTAAGGAGCAAGCACTTGTTCGAAAGAGCTTGAAATGCTCTACATGCTTATGTAAATGTCTTCATGAACTAGTGTTCCCTTTGACATCAATAACAAGAATTCTTCCAACAATAATCTCTCATTATCCTCAGAACAACAATATTATTTGGAAAAACAATCTAAAAATTATTGCAAGCTTTTGGAAACTTTGGATGATTAGTACTTACTTGGATAAGGCCCTTGTACCTTGAGTTTTGTTGGATCTGTAGTATTTATGGATGTAAAATAACGTAGCTCTACAAAAACCAACTCAATATACCTCATGAAATATGTGTTTGAAAGCCTAAAATAAGCTTCAAAGTATATCTTATCCTTGGATAAAATCTAAAATTATGGCTCAAAACCCCAATGATTACTAGCTAATATTTAACATAAAATTCAAATAAGTGCAACCTACAATTTATTTAATAAAAAAGAAAAATAAAATGGTTTTGTTTTAATAGGATGGTTGTTAAGGTATTCTTACTTTAGCACAATATTACGTCCAAGTGTTGGGTTGTGAATCACAACCACTCTTAATTCAGCCTTGCACTTTGGACAGTGAGATGGGTTTGGAGTTGAGAACACTTTATCAACCCCACCTTTGTCTCAAATACTTCACATGTTTTTGAATCCAAATAGGACTATACCACCCCCATCTTTGTCTAAGATTCTTCACAAGTTTCTAAGTGAAACTATGAGCGACTTCTAGCGAACTATCTTCGATCTTCGAGGTGATTGTTGGATTCGAAGAAATCTTCACCTATTTGAAGATATCACCCACAAGTTTTGTCCAACCACTGGATTTGATAGCCCCAACCTCCAACAAATTTGCAATGAAGAGTAGTGCCTTGATTGCACTCTCCACATGAATATGTAGCCCCCTCAATGGATTGTTCCTCCAATCTCTATGAAACCCACTGAGCATGCTTTTCTTGCACTTTATCATACAAATCACTATGAATTTGGGACAACAAAATTCTCTCCATTCTAAAGAGTTGGCCATCTATATCAATCAATACCAATGTTGCGATAATCGTGATCGGGATTAAATTGGCGAGAATCTAGAAAAATAAAAAATTGTAAAAACCGGAATAAAATCGGTAAAAATAGGCAAAAAATCACAATTTTCGCAACACTAATCAATACTAATCATCAAGTCATATTAAATGAAATGTTCTAAGTTGTAACAAGGCATCATTGGTCCTATTGAGTAAATTTTAATTTGCTACATAATATCAAGTCTCACAAACTATTGATGTAGTCCTAATCCATGCCCTAGGCTTTTGAACAATACGATAAAGAAGATAAGATGAATTTATTAATATCCAACAAGTGAGCTTAAAACTAGGTCAGGGGAACTCAATTTTATAATTCATTGCAAATATGGGAGTGTGAAAACAACTCTTATCATCATTTGACCAAAAGCAAAAATGACTAAATAGTAGTAATTGTTACTCCCTCACTTCTAAGGGTAACTATAGGTGATTTCTCTTTGATGATCCACATTACAAACTGTGAACTTGATGATGGCATTCAATGTTCTTTACAGGCAGTAACCCATAGATGCCTCTTATATCATGCTCAACTCACTCATCGATCAATGGTGCCCCAACACGCATGAGGTACATTTGTCCATTGCTTCATATTGTGTGTTTACGTCTATGTTGCATGCGTTCCCGAACCCAGGGGTGGGGTTCTCGAACCCAAGTACCGGATTCTTGTATGGGTGCTTCTGAGAAGAACCCATAAGAACCGGGTTCTTCTATGAAGAACCGGGTTCTCCTAAAAAAATTTGGGTTCTTTTGTCTTGACAGGTATGAAGAACCCTGATGATGGGTACTTGGAACCCCAAAATTGGGTTCTTTGGAGTTCATTTTAGTTTTTATTTTTAAATTTTTAATTAATTTAATGGGCTTCCCCTAATATTCCAAGTAGCTAGTTCTACATCTTTCGAGAGGAATTTGAGTACTTATGCCTTTATCCAT
>APFE031167505.1:18772-90380 GCA_000404065.3 Pinus taeda | reverse complement strand
GTCCCCGTCCCCGTCCCCGAACCCACGTTTCCTGGCAACATAGATTTTAATGCATGATCCCTCATAGTTAGGCACCATGGTTAGAATATTAGAGGGTGGAAAAAACATTAAATCCCGTCATGTGTTAATTAATTAAATTTTTTGACAAAATTAAATTAAAATCCTACGCCAAAAATTTAATTAATTAGAGTAAGAATTAAAATGTCTTAGGAAAATTAAATTCTCCAAGTAAAAAATTCGTGGGCCTTAAAAGAATTAAATTTTGGAGGTCCTCCACCAAGAGAATATTGGATATTTCAAGAAAAATTGGACTCTTGGACCTTGATGGTTAAGTCAAAGGCAATTTTTTGACAAAATTAGAGCTAATAAATATGATATTAAATAAGAAATTCGAAAATTTCTCAAAAAATAAAAATTCAATGGCTAAGATTAAAAGATGATCAAGTATTTTTCAACGGCTGAGATTATTTTGACAAAGATCAAGCAAACTAGTTGTTATTTTTCCACATGGAGGATTTATCTATAATTATAAAGTCATTTGAGTCTCTAGCCATCTGATTTATGGCTAAGAAATTGTTGCTGAAGCATTGATGTAACATTATTGTCCAGCTGAAAACTTTTATTTCTACCGTAATAAAGACTTTGGGGTGCAATTCAAGGTGTTCCATGTTCGTTGATCTGTGGTATGTACTAACTATCAGTCTTCCTATGTTGTGCTAGTAAATGATAAGATATGTGTTTCATTATATGGAGATAAAGTCATTCTATTGATAGTTTTGTGATAATCTTAGATTATTTGATTCGCCATATAATTAACGGATTTTCTTGAGATAAATACATAGTTTTTGCAGGTACTTCGGTCCTTCGTCTCCAAATTCACAAACTATGGGCAAGAACCAGCTTTATTTGGATCTCGAATATTTATGTGGTGGATTTAATCTTCACTCAGGCTATTGTGTGTATTGAGTTTCTAAAGCATTTTCAACCATTTATCAAAGAAAAAATTCCATAAAAAATTTCTCAAAATTTATTTTAAAACCCTTTGTATATTTTTGTAAAATTATTTTGTAAATTATTTTTGCTAATTGGGGTTTTGAGATTTTGTATATATTTAGGGTTTTGGGTGTTTGTGAATCTATTTGTGCAGGTGAAATCAAGAGAAGAGGTTGGAATAAAGCTAGATCTAGGCCCCCTTGAGGATAACATATAGTCTCTAAAATTTTTGCAGGGTTGGCCATTAGAAACTTTGCAGCAAAATTCAGATCTAGAAGAGAAAGAAAAAAGAAATTGAAGGGTTTCATTCTTTAGGTCTCCAGAGCTCGATTTCATCCCTTCTAGGGCCAACGGCTCCCTCTCTACCCCCTGCCTCTTCCTAAGAAGGCCCTGTGTCAGCCTTTCCAGCCTCTTGGAGGCGGGTCGTAGCCTCTAGGGACCTCGGCCTCCCCTTATTCCCCCTACGTCCAAGTTTTAAGGCCTTTCTAAGCCTGGTCGTGAGGCCTAGAGACCTTGGCCCCCTTTACAGCCCTCTTTCCTTAGGTCATGGCCCTTGTGGGGCCCACAGCAACCCTTTAGGGCCTCACACCCTAGTCGCAAGCCCTAGGAGGGCTTCCTCCTCCCTGCGTCAAGCCTTCTAGGGCATTTCTTGCCTCCTTTTCCCTTCTCTTTCATATCCATTGACCTTCTTAGCCTTTTATTGGCCTCCTTCCTCCTTCTGTCATCTTCATTGTCCCTTGCCTAGCCCTAGTTTACCCTAAATCCATCTCTGAATTTTCTGGACCGAATAGTTGGTGGTTTTGCAGGTTTTTGGCCTCAAAAAATTTGATTTGCAGGTAGCAAGTTCATCCTAAAGTTTCAACAAATTTGGACCAAGGTATCTTCAAGGCCTTGGGCCTAGGATTCGCTCTCTAAACCCTAGTTTTCTCATTGTTTTGCTACTGCTGTAAATTTTATTTTATAACAGTGAAATAAGTGCCCCAAAATCTGCCTAAGTTGGTCAAAATAACTCAAAAATATCAAAATTTAATTTTCTCAAATTTGGCCACTTGGGCATCAAAGATCTGGCATAGATCTAAAATTTTACTTGCTGGAATTTTCTGTGTAAATCACTGAATCAGATCTATAATTTTCTGAATAATTCACCTAAAAGGCTCAAAAACTAAATTTTTCAGTTTAGTAATTTTCTGCCAAGATTTGGGCTTGAAGTGGCACTTGTTGTGGCATCACTAACTCACTGATTTGCTGATTTATTTACTGTTGTCACAAGATATATCAGATCTGATCTAATTCCGAAAATTACATTTCAAGTAAGCTAAAATTCGTTGTTTTACTTTGGCAAGTTGTTGAGCACTTTAGTGATTAAATCTACTTGCTATAGGCTTGTTATCTCTTGAGTTTAAAGTGATTTCCTTACTATTGTCATAAGACTAATAAGTGCTGAATTTTCTGAAGTGTTATTGTTGATTTGGATATTTCTGAAGAATTTCTGAATTTACACTTAAAGCACTCATACACTTAAGGTCTATAATTCTGATCTTGTTGATGGTATAAGTTGCTTTAGCATTTGAAATCTAATTTACATTGTGATATTGATCATTGGCTAATTGACAATTGGATAATTTGTTCTAAGTATCTTGTGGATTGGTTCATTGGTACTTGTATCCTTAAACACTCGTCTTGTTTTAAGATTGTCTTTCTAATTGTCGTTAGGTACTATTGTCAAAAAGAATAATCATAATTTAAGTACTTAAACACTTCAACAATCTTAACTCAAGTAACTTCACTCATAATCACTGCATAAACATGCTAGTCTTAGTCTTGCACTTAATAACTTACCTCCAAGCATAAGCTTGGTTGATAGACTCCTAAGAAAACCTTCTCTCATCTAGCTTGAGGGATTCAACCCTTCTTAGTGGTTAACATAGTGACCTTCCAGTCATCAGAGCCACAGTCTCTACAACACCAGAGGCACTAGGTGGTTGGAACACAAGGGAAGGTATCGTTAATCAGGCCACTGCATGCTTCTCGTTGGCTTCCATCTCACAACCTACTTTGAAGACTGTTTCTCAAAATAGTTAAGGGAAAGGTTCAGCTTAGTTTAGGCATTTAATCTTAAATTAACCAAGATCCTTGCATCACATCTAGTTCTTCGGAGTTGCATCTTCATATAAGTCACTTCATCATATAAGCGGCAGTTGTCCATCCAGTTACTTGGTTATAATTTCTAACAAGCAAGAAGTTTTGATTGCATCAGACATTGTTCTCAATATTAAATCTAATCAAATCTTTAATCTTGCTAAATTCTACCAAGTAGCTAGACCACTCAAATGTGTCTCTCGAACAAGTTGGTTCCCAACTTGTTTTCCTCCACCTCATTTCCATAGGGACTACCCCCCATAGTCTGTTGCTGGAAGTTCTCAATATTAAATCTAATCAAATCTTTAATCTTGCTAAATTCTACCAAGTAGCTAGACCACTCAAATGTGTCTCTCGAACAAGTTGGTTCCCAACTTGTTTTCCTCCACCTCATTTCCATAGGGACTACCCCCCATAGTCTGTTGCTGGAAGACAACTAGAACGGAGTGGGAGGGGATCAGAGTGACAACCCCCACCCTGAGCAGTTGTCGCGGTCCCTGTACAATCTGAGCAACAATAGCACCAATGAAAGATATTCCAAGTACAAGAAAGCTAATTGTTGCAAAAGTAAAAGATCCAAATAATTGCACTATAAAGCAAATGCTTCTTGAGAAAATGATGATATTTGCAAACATGACTCAAATAAATTCAAGATAGCATATATAGAACAATTGTATTGCAAGTAACGTGAAATTGTGATGTAGAGATGGCTCTTGGTTTATTTTATTCATTGTATTCTAAAACAAACTTTCAATTGAACTCCAGTCCCCAAACCTCATCCTCGCCTGGAAATCCGGATCTCACAATGAGGAGTCAATAAGGGTGGAGGCTCTCTAAAGTCTATACAACAAACTTAAGTTGGAGATTAATTTTGGAAATGCCAATTAGCAATAAAATGTCCCTAAGTGAGATGCATGTAAGTTATTTGCTCTCCAAATTTGAAATCTTGATAGCAATGGCTTCCAAAAATTAGGAAATACCCAAAGAAAAATTGCACCAATGACTTTAAAGTAAAAATAAAAAAATGGTAGCTTAGTGTGAACAAGTGAATTAAAGTGATGCAAGTTGTTTGGAAAATAAATTGTTTCAAATAGACACTGATAATATAATGCTCCAAGGAAATATCAACAATAATTAAAATAACAATGTAGCAAAATTTGACAAAAATGAAGCATGTACTCAAGTAGTCATGAAACAATTTACCAAGCTTAATGGAAATGAATTAATAAACTAAATCAAAGCTTGTTAAGAATGTAAAATGCTTGCATGTAAAGATAGATTTTCCCCTAGTAAAGAGTTAACTTGTAACTCAAAGCAACAATGAAATTAAAGATACAAAGCTCAAGTAAAAATGTAGCAAACTTAATTTAGTAAATGAAATGGAGTGTTGAAGTTGTGTTAGTTCCCAAAATTTACCATGTGTGAATGAGTATTAGCAAATGGAAAGTGCATGCAAGAGAAACTAAATTGTGAAAGTTAAGAACGCAAAATCAATCCACCCACAAGAGTCTTTCTTCTAGATGACGAGGTGAGATACCATGGGATGAATCCCAAGCTCCCTCAAGCCCAAGAAGATTATTTTATTAGAGGTATTACAATGAAGAGAAAGACTTAAAAGGATGCCCAAAAGATGAAGGAGAAACTTTTACAAAATCGGAAATATAGGAGCTAGATTCTCCTTCTTGTATAATGTAAAAATTTGGCAACCAAAGTAGCTAATGCAACCTCCTCGAAATCTAAAAATTACAAGGGGAAAATCAACATTAAGAGGCCCATGGCCTAGCTTTATGTGCAGCTCTCAAATGAACTCGGCCTTGCAGAAAATGAGGGACTCCAAATGCTCACGGCCTCCTTAAAATGCAGCCCCAAATATGTGCTAAGGTCCTACAAGCAATTTGTTATATGTATCAAGTGAAAATTCCTTCATGCTGCCACAACATGAGTTAGCAAAATCTTGAAACCAAAGGCTGCAAAAACAAGACAAATATTAATGGAGATTTAGTCGATAAAATGTCATATATATACAAGATCTAATTTACAAGAGCCAAGCTAAAGAGTATGACTAAACTCTCTTCTTTCCTTAGCCATTATCAAGCTCTTGAAATAGCGAATGAAAGCACTTGGAGCACAATGTTTAATAAAAATGATTTAAATTTAAAAGTACTTGGCTTGTGTACAAGTTATGTCCCGAAACCCTTGCAAAACCATTTTATAAGATAAGACTATGAAGGCTCAAAGAACAAATGAGAGCTCTGTTACCCACCATTTTGTGGGTGATATCCCTAAAAGAAACTTTTTTCCTCCAGGATGGTCCTCAGTCGATAGCCACTAGCCACCAACTAGCTCATTGTGCCATTTCTCTGCCATCTGAGCCAGCCATGTGGTCCCTCACCCATCTACCAAGATCATATGTTTGAAGGTGAGCCTCCCAAACCTAAAGGTATGCCTTGTCATTTGGTAATTGAGTATTGTAGTTTGCTTAACATGGACACTTCTGGGAATGGATTAATGGGGGATTCGGCAGAAAGAATGGGCTAGGTCTATGCTCTTGTCCCCTAGTCCCCTTTAGATAATTAACCTTGGACTTTAGTCTCGTGGGATCTCTTTTACTGACCATTTGGCTTTAGAGATGGTATTTCACAAGAAACCCTAACTTTGGTTGCATGGTCCTGCTCCCTCATACACATATATTACCCCCAATCCACTCATTATTACCCCATTCATCATTTCTCCCACTTCGGTCCACATTCCTCCATTAATAATATAAAATGCACAAGGATGATTGATTGTTACAATGAGGGTTTGCTTATAAACTTAGGCACGTGCCCTTTCATGAATGGTCATGTTCATTAAGATATGCCTCTTCACTAACTATTCATTAATTAACTATAATTATAATTATTATTTTTTCACTCGTATTTATTTTATTTTTATATAAATTGTATTTGTAACATTGCCGCCTCTTCAAGAAGATTTGTCCTCAAGCTTAATCGCTAATAATCTCTTCATGTCCATGTCTTTCCCGGCATGTGTAAGTCATCAATACTATTGTCTTGGAATTAGTTTTTATCCATTTCCCTTCGGATATATATTATATTATATATATATATATTTGTATTTGAATATTGTATATTTATTTATATAAATTAATTAATTAATTTTTAACAAAGTAACTTTATAAATTATATAAAATAACTCTTATAAGTTTATAAAGTAACTTTAATAACCTTTATAAAGAAACTTTATTATTAAAATTATTTTTATTATATTTATGACTAACAGTCACCATAAGGATTCATAAGGTTGTGTCCCTTTCTCTTGCGCTTTCCTAACTTCTGTCACGCGTCTTGTCGGCATCATCTTAAATATGTTCCCAATCTCCATTACATAATTCGATGGCACCATGGATCCTACATTATTTAATACTTTAACCCGGTATCCATTTGAGTCGGCTGTAATAAATTTCAATGGAATATGATGTGGGAGAATAACTATGGTGCATGGCTTCCCGTCAGAAAATTTCTGTCATTTTTTATTTAGCTTATGCCTTGGCTTCTGCGTTTCTTCTTCATTAATGGGATGTTGGTGTGCAAACTTGGTGATGAGTTCCATTAAAACTTTTTTCTGCATTTTCAAGTGTTGTATTGTCTGTGCCATGGACTTCCTCTTGTTTACCAACGTCTGCATCCTCCCATAAATCTGTTGAACCTCCTCATCATGGGCAAGACGATCAGATACAGAAAAATCAAATCCAGCTCCTACTATGCAAGTATCAGTATTCTCATCATCTTCTTCCATAAACTGAGGTTGAGCTAAATCATCAACAGCTTGAACTGAGGCTTCACCGGTATTTGTTTCTTTCTCTGTTATCAAAATACAGCGTTTCTTATTCATATTCACATTCATACTGCCATTTTCATTTGCATTTTCGGAATTTGTACTTGGCTTGTCTGTCGTACTTATATTATCACAAGTAAATATCTCTACCTGCTCTGCCCCCCTTTTCTGGTTAGTAGATTCCACCAGTGGAATTAAGAGGGCATTATCGTTTACTACCTCCTTAACAATATGAGCAGTATCCTCCTTTACAGTTGTAGATTGCTCAATCACACCATTCTGAGCTGCTTGTTTAGGCTTGACAACTGGTTCTAAGAAAGGATATGCTTTGCTGGCTTCTTCTAAAGATTTTTCTTTTGTTTCTTCCTATCCCTTAATGGGGCAAGCACATCATTACATTCATATTTATCATCTTTGATAGGTGTTGTAAATGCAGATTCATCGTTATTTTGTTCTTCATCCTCCCTTGTCTGCTCCAAATCAACTGTATTGGATATGGTCTTAACTAAATCAGAATTCACAGTTCCTCGGTTTGCAACATTAATTTTTTCATTTTCTTCAACAGTTGTCCCGCCAGCAATATCATCTTTGGTTGTCTCACACTCACTTTGATTTTTAGTCTCATTTATGTTACCCTGAGGAAATCCCAATTCAACATGTTCATCGTTTTCTTGATTAGAACATCCTTTAATGTTAGTTCCTTTCATGTTAATGTATTCTTCCTTTAAACATGTTGTAAATTCTGCACATGATTTTTTTAATTGTTGAAACGATTCTCAAATTTCGCTTAACTGCTCAATGAATTCAAGACATAAACTTAATGGCATATTGTGTAGCGGATAACATCCAAAGGTTCGCATGGCTCCGATACCACTAAAGCAACAAAACAGTAGCTTGTTGACTTTACATGTAAAAATACACAAATGTATTTATAAATAATATTTTATTAATAATATAAAATGTACAAGGATGATTGAATGTTACAATGAGGGCCTGCTTATATACTTAAGTAGGTGCCCTTTCATGAATGGTCATGTCCATTAAGACATGTCTTCACTAACTACTCATTAATTAACTATAATTATTATTATTATTTTTTCACTCATATTTATTTTATTTTTATATAAATTGTATTTGTAACAATCCACATAGGGCTAGTTCTCCCCTTCCCCTTGCCCACACCTTGGGTCAAGCTTGGAATGATGCCCCGAAGGTTGATGCAGCTAAAAAGAAAAGCAAAAGCGAAATTGGCCACATTCAACAGGAAAACGTACCACAAAATGAAAAACATGATCGGAACAAACACATTTAAAACATGGGCAAAAGCCAACACATGAGCTCTACCCCATCATCATGGCCATCACCCTGGTTCCTACAGGTTCTATGAGCCTCCTTCTTCATATAAGAATCCATGATTGTCCCAACCCCTAGTAGGTAATGAATCGCCCTACCTTAAAATGGGGTATCCACTGCTATATCTCACACATCATGTTCTTACCCCATAAGCCCTGAGCATAATTAAAGAAAATTTATAAAAAGGCAAAAGGCATATAAAGAAGGGTGGAAAAATCAAGATCGGGGCACCTCATGTACCATGATGCACCTAGTTCACCTTCGCCCAGCCAGCCCCACAGATGTACCATGCACTTGGCAGCTGACCAAGGACTTGTAGGATGATGTGGCATCACCTACACCATCATCTAAGCACTTACAGATGGTCTATAGGCATCTTCGACTCATTTGAAGACCCGTGAGGTTATTATTGTGCCCCCGCACCCACTGGGAGCACCACAAGTTTATTGTTTGAAGAACAAGGGGCCACCCCCTTGTCCATCTCTTTTGAGGGTCCTATTCTTCATTATGGCACCTATGGACCTCAACAGGCCTCATGGAGGGCCCTACAACAAGTCTTGTTTATCATTTGACCTCTTGAAAGGCTTATTATTTCATTTACGAAGTAGTTTGGTGGGCTTGTCACCAAAAGTTAGGTTATTAGTACATTATTTTATTTTTGGGGCTTATGTAGGCCTAAGAGACTAATTCGAACTCTTAATTAGTATATAAATACAAGTGAGATGAGCTCATTTTCTCATCATCACTTTGGATTGGATCACTCTTCTCTTTAGAGAATTTCGCACTTTTTGGGGGATGAAAAATTCGAGCATGGATGAATATTGATGTTTGGATTGGAGTATTTTATCTTGGGGCTTCTTTATTGTCAAATTGTTGATGGTTGGATATATTCTATTATATGTAAGTACAATGCTATTATTGTTTTACTTTTGTCATATGCATTGAACGGGATTTTCGCTATAATAGCGCTAATTGTTGCATTGCATAATTGCAAATTTGTGGAATTATTGTTTCTATATAGCATCTCTCAATGTTTGGGCCATGTATGTGAATCAAATCTCCTTGGGATAATTCCACGGTGAATTTATCTTGATAAGCCATCTCTTTTGCCATGTGAAGTATAAAATCTTTGAGGTCTCTTTTTCTTTCCCTAAAGGCTAAGCGAAGTAGCCCTTAAGGCCTCCTTGACTGAAATACAGGTTTTGTTCTCATCATTCTCCCTGACTATATTCTCCCCAAGGGATTAAGGTACTAGTCCTCCAATAGGTGATCACTCAAAGAACATTTTTCTCCACCTTTCCCTCTCTCTTCTAGGTCTAGCCAAGTTGGGTCACCTAGGACATCACTTTCCCAACAAAATAGCCCAAGAAAAAGTTCGATCTCTTAGCCTCTACTGCGCTAGTGTGTCCTCAAGGCCTCCTCCAATTTTGAAGCCATTTCGATGGTGGGGTTATGAGATAACCCAAGCCCTAGCTCTGAGATCAATTTTTGCCTTGGTATTCCCTAGGCTAGCACCTCATAGGATCAATTTGATAATTTTAATTGGAAATTCTTGCTTTGATCATTTCCCCTTCCTTGTCTAGGTTAAGAACATTATCGGTTCTTAGATTCTCTCCCCTTAACCTAGGTTGGTTCCACTTGGTCCCATGCGGTCACACACCTTTGAAAGTCAATTCTTCAAGAGCCATTTGGGAAGTCAAGTTCAATAACGATTTTAGGATTGGGAAACTCCTTTACAAGGCATATTCCTCTAACCTAACCCTCAAATCCTCACCTCCTTATCCTAGAAATCTTTGTACCTTGCTTAAAAAGCAAGTAAGCTTTATTCTTAAACCCCCCTTCTAGGAAAGGATTATTAAAGTCACTTCACATCCATTGGCTATTTCATCCTTCACAAGTGACTCTCTATACACCGGATCTCGTCCCATTGATGAAAGTTCATAAAGAGTAGGGAGGCTTAGCTCAAGAGACAGTGGGCTAAGCCTCCACCGTTGCCCTTGATCTAGCAATTATCCCTTTAGGAATCCCTTTTATGCCCCTTGCTAATTTGAGTGGTAACATAATGGCGTCATTGTTGGGGACATGAGACGTGTGTTTTGTTCCCCATATGACATATTGACATATCATTATTGGCGAGTCCATTGGAAGAATGAAGCCCTAACTCTTCATTAAGATTTAATATGAATGCTTGCAGGGTGAAGCAAGCATCTGTCAAGGCACTTTATGTCACCGTGGTGACTCCATTTCAATCCTAATATGTAAGATCATAGAAAATGGACTATAGTGAAAGAAATATTGATCTTGGTCCTACATTTGCAAAACTCACTGACCAAGACATTCAAGAACTGCAAAAGAATGGGAATAAATATGCAGAATCTTATCAAAATGTATTGGAAGGTATGGATATGGAACTCATGCTCAAGTTTTATAGATCACAACAAGTGCAACTCGACATAATGAGGGATTTCTATAAAGGGGGATCCTAGTCACATCTTTGACCTTGCTCGCCTAGCCTATGCTCAGAAAATTCTGACTGACCTAATCAATGATAAATGTCATAGTCAACCACAAAGTCCCACGATGGGAAATCAATTGGATGACATTGAAGAAAGCTCAAGTGTGGGTGAGGATGATGAGGAAATGTCAGTTATAAAATTGGAAGACTACGGCTATGAGAAGAGGAACAACTCCTCTGATGATGAAGAGTTGGATCCTCTAAACCTCCAAATCACGCAAGAAAGAATGGATGAATATAGTAGGTCATGCAGGGAGGTAGTAAGGGAATATAATTGTAATGAAGTTTTCTCCCATTTATATGATGAAGAGGTGAAGTTTCACAAGATGAAATGTGAATATAAAGAGAACCCTACTAAAACTCTCCTCCTAGAAGCATATTACCAAAATCACGTAACAAATACTTTAGCCATTGTTCTTCAAGACAAGAGAGAAGAAGAGAGGTCCCGCTTGTCAACCAACCAAGACGAAGATGACCTTGAGGATCTCAATGATGAGCAAGAAGATGAGTCCTCGTTGGGGGATGGACATGATGATTTTGAGAGCGCATGCGTTGAGCAAAATGAGGCTATGGAAAGTAAGGCCAAGGTTGACCTTACCTTTCTCAAGAGTATCACTCCTGCTGACTCTCCCTTTGAGAACCTTGAGGAAGGTGATCCCACGAGCTCCTTGGTGTTGAAGAATCTAGAACATTCAGAATTACAGAGATTCTTCTTAAAATGATAACAATTTGTTAAGTGATTTTAACATTTTATCTTAGCTTGATCTTCTTATCATTATTAGTGTGTGTATGTTAACTTCATCAAACTGCTATCAAAACAAAAGAGACAACACAAAGTATTTGGCTTTCTGCCAGGACTAAAACCTCTCCCTCTTGGAGAGGAAAACCCACGCAAAATTCTTCTTATAGAGATTCCAACTGACAAATACCAAGACCATGACCCTTGACACATTTTGCCACTCCAAGACCACGACATCAATCCTCTTCTTTGTCACTGCTAAGATCATCATGATTGTTGCACCATTGAAACCATCACTGGGATCTTGCCTCTTCATCATGTCAATGAGACATTCACTATGACAATCACCATGATGATTGATTCATCATATCTCCATCATTGTACTCTAGCTGAGATCATCATTATGTTGACTGTGATTATTGTTAGCATGTTGAGAGAGAGTTTCATGACAAGTATGCCGAGACTATGACTTCAACTACGAGAGCATAGTTATTCTCCTTGAGACAGTGAGACTAAGGGGGCCTTGCTAAGGGTAGCAAGTCGATGTCTTTTCATATTTTACAGAGTCCATCCATCCCCCTTTCCATTTTCCTTTCTTTTGGGTTGGTTGTTACATCTACCCCAAAAAGGTTCATGCTGCATAATCTTATGAGAAGAAGGGGCTTGGGTGCCAAATTTTGAAGGAGTTGTATAAAAAACAGGATGAGAATGGTGTGAATTTCAAGATGCAAAAGAAAAATGAAAGAGATAATAATGATCAATCAAAAGCCAAAGTAAGCTTGAGCTCTGCCCCCTTGTTATGGAGCCATTTCTCCAAGTCCTATGGAATGTAACGCATAACTAAAGGTCTAAGTTAAATTATCCCAACCCTTATGCAATGAAATGCATATATGAGAAAATAGGGCTTGTAAACCAAGATAAACATTCAAGAATATACGAAAAAGGCAGGAAAAAGGGTATTAAGATGAAGTGTCGAGCAAAGGGTAACTCATTGCATAAGTCCTCCCTCAAGATGAATATCTTATGTAACTTTGCATGTCAATGGCACCATTCCCATCAAGTAAACACCAAGCCATAGCATTGTCATTTACACCTACATCTTGATTGGTTTCTCGGTAAATGCTCCTCGTCGTAGGTATTATCACACCTAATAGGGTTTTATGATGATCATCCCATACAAAAACTTGGCAAATTTCATAAAGTCATAAGCTAGTATGAAGTTTGAAGAAGATGCCCAATGTGATCTACTTAATGGCTTTTACATTGGACATGACTCACTTTTTATTTTGCAATAACTTTTGTACATACATTGAATGATCACACTTGGATGCTTGGAGCATCTCGTTGATGATAATAGTTGCATAGATGTGGTCTTCTAGAGGATGTTAATGATGACTTCTCTGACACTCAATTGAGGAAGTTCCATACCTACTTGAGGACATTTCACTTTGTGATGACATGGCACCTTGTTGAGATGTCCTAACCAATATTGGAAGTGGCATCACACCTTTGAGGGATGCTATCACCTTTTGATGAAGAAACATTGCAACTTTTGGAGGAAATTTTTCAATTTTGACGCCCCTACAAATAGATTGGATTATCATGGATATTTTATCAATTCCTGCTTAATCCCTCTGTTTTGTAAGAACTAAAGGCATTATTTTATGCTTTTAGCACTTCTAGTGGATGAGGAAATGCTAAATCTCTCATATCAATAAGAGAAGTGTTCCCCACTTGTATCTCAATGCTTTTTGTGGAGATATATCACAACTTGTCTACTTCTCTTGTATTTTATCTATAAGGCTACTGAAGGACGACCAGATCGGCTTCTTGTGGAGGTATTATTACAAATGATCTTGCAACTTCTACAGATTTTTATGGCAAGGGTTTATGGACGCAAATGATTTCTTGAGTAAGTGGTCTCTCTAAATCTGGTTGGATTTTTTATGGAAGATTAATATGTATAATAGTACTTTTCTAGTGGAGAGGGTGCATTCTCTTGGTCTATTATTGGATAAATCCTTTCTTAAAAACCATGGGAAGATTTCTAGTGGAATTTCTTGCTTTGAATTTCTTGGCTTTTGTAAGATATTATGTGGATCTTCTAGGGTTAGTAGTGAACAGACCTAGATATAACTTTAGATCCTTTTACTTTTTCCCAAGGGAGTCTTTAGTGGACCCCATATATGCCCAATAGTCAATCATAAAATCCAAGATTTAGCTTTTACTTTATTGTTTTAGGGTTAGACTAGGGATTACAACAGCCTTACATAAATTTTCAGCCATAAAGAAGCTATATATTTTGTGTAATTGTGCATCTAAAAGACCTAGAATTAATCATATGATTGCAGTTTGTCTTGATTTCATTTACAGTCCTATTAGGGCTAGACATCATGTTGGTTAGAGCAATTATATGCATCTCAATTTTCAGATTTTGTTAGTTTGATAAAACCCTCGTTTAATCCATTGTCAAAGCCCTAGTTTTCATTGACAATTGTTTGTTCAAAGGTTGCTTATTTGTTGCTGTTATCACTTGTCTTATTGCTGCAATTTATCTTCTTTCATGCGAGTTTTGCAACAGTTATACCGTTCTCTTCTTTTGTAGTATATGGGGATCTTCCTTTGACAAATATTGACTTGCTTAGCCTTATAAATTGACCTAGTCCCTCAACAATTCAAAACTGGAATTGCATTAATTAACTACCGTGTCCTCACCTTGAATATTATATCTTATTGGTGGTCTTTTGCGTAGTTCAATAGGTTCTCTTAGATTTGATCACTTCTTGCCTTAGGAACCCTAAAAGATACTAGGGAAGCATCACTTGTGCAGGATTCATTCTTCACTAAGGAGAGGGCAGTTGTTGCCTAGGTGACAGTGGTAACACTTCCATGTTACACTAATCTTAACACCTTGTGAAGGCTTTCCACTAATGTTCTAGACTTTGTGATAACAGTAACTAAAATCGAAACAGATATAATGTCAGTATCAAGCATGGTAAATGTTGAAATATATAACAGTGACTGAGAATAATATTGCAAAACAACCCATAAAATGCTACCCAAAAGGAGATAACTGCATAATCGCCTGGTATATGTTCAGTGGATAACATTAACTCACACCCTTTTAAGAATTGCATCAGGTCTGTGATGTACAACAGCATTATGTATAGAAGCAGTGCAATGAATGAACAGCAGATTATGAGTTTACAACCACTTATAAGCAGCAAGTACTTAAAAACTATTTTGTGATGTAAAAGCTTCAAAAAGATTGCATGTGCCTCTTTCCAGAATTAAAAGCAAGGATTCTGACCAACTTATGAAAATATAGAAGAATACATAAAAAGAAATACTCCAATACTCAATGGAAGTAAGTCTGGTGGCAAGACAGCCATCCATAAAAACGGAACTTGGTTGAAGTTAACAATTTGCTTTCTTTTACAATATTTCCATGAAGGCCTGTTTACCAAAACTGATGCACAACTGAACTTGGTGTCTGTGAGGGGTGGTTATTAGAAATCAAGTTAAATTTGTATAGCTTAACAGAGATACTCATCGTGTAGAACTCCAACTCATAACAAACTGAAAACACAAAGCTTATATGCAAAGACAGATATACCTTCCACCAGTCAGGGTTACCAGCTGCTTTTGCCTGTGTTGCCTCTTCAATGCGCTTATTAACAGCATTTATTATAGATTCAATACCAACCATTTTATATGCCCCAACTAACTCCTCAAGCAACAAAGCACCTGAAACCAACAGTACTCAGAAACCATTTCTAGAAATAATTACTGACAGAAACCTCACAAACAATAGATATGAAAAAGAAGAAAACGTGTATATAAAAATGATCAACAATAACATTCATTAAACTCTACAAAAGTAACTCTGTAAACAAACACGGAATAATTATGTAAATAAGTAAACAAAAACAGGAATTATGTATCTAAAAAAAGTACTGGAAACTAAAACAGCTAAAAGCCCAGGCTGCAAGGAACCAATGGTACAAGGGGTGCCAATTGGGTCTTGGCTCAACAGTGAAGGAGGTGGCATCTCAGGGCACCGAATAAGGTTTAATTCTCTCAAAGACATGAACATATGACATTGCACTTTGTTTAAGGTTCAAAGTGTTAGTTTCCTTGTGATTTAGAGAGTGTTTGACTTTTCTTGTGACAGGGAGGCATCACTTGATCTGAAAATGGGGCACTTAGGCTTCTTGACTATCTTACAAGAACCTCTCCCACTTACAAAGCTTAATTATTCCCAAGTCTTCATGATTAACCAATGTGGAATTAAATATGTGCTTGAAAATAAGGTGTATGCTGGTGTTGTTTATTAAAACTGTTTAGGTGCTGTAATTTAATGTGCTCATATAACAGTAAATAAAGCAGCAGAGATAATGCAGCAATAAAAACACACACAGAACAGCAATATTAATTAGGAGTTCACCCAAAACTCTTGGGCTACATCTCCGTGAGTTCTAGTCAACTCAACTATGCTCTTTGGGATTATGGTATAAGTCCTTTTTACAAGCTCTTGGCTCAACTCCTGTTGTTTTACAAAGAAACAATGGGTTCAGACACCATTTTATCCCCTGGCTCTTGAAGCTCTCGCCTTTCTGGCTCTTGGCTCTCGCTCTAGCTCTCAGCTCTGGCTCTGGCTCTGGCTCTTCAGCTTTGGCTTCTTTGGCTCTCTATCAATTTACAGCTCTCTGGCTTTTCACTTGACTTCCAAGTGACTCCCTCGGTTGCTCTCTTTGCTTTTGCGTTGCCTCTTTCACCTTAGCTTCCTGTTTTGGCTTAGCTTATTCTCTGTTTTAGCGACAACCCCCAACAACCCACCTCTGTCTCTGACATTCATGGCTTTTAAGCCAATCAGCGCTTGTCTATTCATTTTCCCTCTCGGGCTCTCGGGCCTCTGCCCTTGGTCTGCTCAAATCCCCTCTTTGAGCATCAGCAATCATTTCTAAACGCTTTCAGGGATGGTGGCCACCTGTTCTGTAACGGAAGGGGCCATCGAGCCTTTAAAATCCCCAAAAATAGCATTCCCAGCTTACACGGGAAAATACACTAAACATGGAAAAAATCCGCAAAAATTCTGTTTATCGGACTTCAAATATCCATAAATCTGGACTATTTTCCTAAAAAGTCCGCCTGAAATCGCTATCGCAAGTCGCAATGCCCATGTTGCATGCTTTCCCTTTGTATTTTAACAATACATTAAAACATTGAAAAATCTCGTAAAATGGCTTTTAGGCAGACTTGAAATATTATATATTTGCATTTATAAACCCTGTCAGGTCCGGTTCCATCGCATCGCACATATATATGTAGCCCCGCTCCATTGTACTACTCTGAAGCGATATTGTGATGCGATTTATCGCAATCGCATATCGCACATACCCAGGGTTCTATGCATATGGCATGCCCTTTGCCTACTCCGGTCCGCCGATTTCAGCAATCACAACAGCGCTTGGCCCAAGGGTCCCGCCTTAAGCCCCATGCTATCAGCCAATGTCAATCCGCCGATTTCGGTGATCGCAGTATCGCACAACCTGCTCCTTATGTTATATCGCATCGCTGCCTCCGATTGCGATTTGTCGATCGGATCTGGACCGTTGATCGACCAGATCCGATGACTCCTGTGCAAGGTTGGTTTGACCTCTGATAGGCTCGATTTCACTGTTTTCTTCATGTTTTTGCCTCCCGATAGTGTTATCCGCCTTTTTTAAAGGTTCTCCTTTTGCGATAGTTTTGGTCTTTAGGAGCCTTGGAGAGTTTTAGGATCCATTTTTAGGGGATTTTGCCCCTTTTTCGAAAGGATAAAGGGCAACTTCCTTTTATGATAACTTCTGAATCCTAAGTCCATTTTTGCCCATTCAAGTTGCAATAGATTCAGAATGAGACGATCTCTGCAATGGGGCCAGTTCCGGGAACTTCCTTCGACTTTCATTTTTCCTCTGTGGGGAACACTTAGACTTAGGAGTCTATCCAAAATCCATTTTGGATCACGCCTTCCCACTAAAAGAACTTTGGGTCTCCAAAAGACTGATATGTTGATTTGAACAGTAAATGAGAGTGACTCACCCCCTTCTTTCAGCCTTCCTACACATGCCTTGCATAGTGCCTCTGAACCAAAGTTTCTGACCACTTCCCTTCTTGTGGGCTAGTCTTCTTGGGAAGAACTGTCTTCCTCCTTGCCTTCCTGCAGAACTTCTTTTGAAATGGTCATAGAAGGTAGTTTGAACTTCTCTGCCTTGATCAGTGATCCAAGGTGGCTCAAATAGATGTGAAGTATATCTGCTCCACAACACTTTCATTTGTACCTACTTGACAAGCTGTCAACAACAACTGTTAACAACAACAAAAACACAGACAACAATTGGATGGCCTAAACTCCTGCTTCAACAAAAGAAACAAATTTTCACATCTTGTGAACACCTCCATGTCTTAATATTGCATACAAATGATGGACTAGATAACAAGCCCACAAAACATGCCTTTAAACAAATGACCCTTCAAGTCAAGCATGTAGGAAAAGACCATTAGGACTCTTTTTCAAAAGATGAAACACTTCATCATTATCTCCATTTGGAGACCAAGTTAACTTCTCCCAAGACAACATGGCATCACGTGCATGTCAAAGCAATCAACCCTACAAGTTAATTACACATACATGTTCAAAAACAAGGAAATCATCAACATCCTTGTGTTCATGCATCTCCTACTCATGCATGCATTTCATACTTCAACTTTCACTTAAGCACACTGTACTTTTGAAGCTGAAATGAAATATAATGTAGATGCATCAATAGACATGCAATCTCAATCGGATAAGAACTCTAACCGTTTCTTACCAATCCCTTTCAAAGGTACTACCTTTGTCTGCACATCGACATCATCAAGTGAATCATCCTGAGACACATCATTCATGGAATCTTCCTTTCCATTTCTGCCATCTTCTCTTTCCACTTTCTTCAGCTTTTGTGGAAGCATTGCTAGATTCAGAGTCCAACATTTTGCAGCAAGATGTCCTTGCTTATGGCAATAAGTGCACTGCATGTGCATCCTCTTGATAGCATGACTTGCCTTATCCAATGGACCTTTGGCTTCTTGCTTCTTTTCCTTCAAAATTTTCCTGTATGTGGCCATTCTCTTCCAACATCTAGAAACATTACGGTTATCCAACCCACAAAAAGAACATGCAATACTTTTCCCATACATACGTGGAAATTTATCATGCTTTGCACAATCAAAAGGAAAATGTTTAGTACCAGATTTATACCTTTCTCTTTCACCTTTATTGCCTTCATGAGGAGGTGAATCAAGTGAAGAAGTGGCTCCCTTTGGAACACCATCAATCTCTTCAAGGTTGTTAGAGTCTCCCCAACTCTCTGGTTCAAGTGTGTGCGTCTGAACACCTACATCCTGCAAATGATGTTTCAAGCTATTGCATTCCTCCTTAATACAATCTTCACTCTCGGTAATGCAACTCCTTATTGGAGTTGTTTCAATGGCTTCTGTGGCAGCTTTGGAACTTTCTCCATGAGCTTGTCCATAGCCAAGACCCAAATACTTAGGCCTTTCCTCAATCATTATTGGCTCAACCATACCTTGTGCATGTCTACCCAAGCCTTTTCCTTCATAGCACATCTTGGACATTAGCTTGGAAGCTATGCCTCTAGTATGTTTTTCAAAAGAACCAATATAAGCATCCTTAGAGGAATTTGAAGACAAACTGGAATGGTTTACCTCTTCTTCAAGCTAATACTTGACTAAGGCTTCTTGCGCAACAAAGAGTTGTGTCTCCAACTCATGCATCCTTTTCAGGTTCATATTTGCAATATGAAGTTGCCTCTCCATTTCCTGCAATTTGTCAGAAAGCAACTGCTTCTCTTCTTCCACAGAATTCAACTGCTCCCTAAGCATGTTGCTCTTCCTTCCATCCTCATAAATTTCTCTCACCATATCCATCATGGTGGACAATTCTTGCTTCATGTCTTCATCAAAGAATCTTGTGAAAAATAAGAATTTGAGAACCCACTTGTAGAAGTTGTCATTATGCCAATGAACAAAAAAAACTTCAAAAAGATAAATAAAGAGCTTATTCAGCAACCTTTTGCAACAAACCTCTTGTGCTCCAAGGATTGCCTTGAGGTCCTTTGGGATAAGAAGAGTGCCTTCAGCCCTTCTTCCTTCTTGTCCTTCCCACACTGAGCTATCAATAGCTTTCCCTTTAACTCCGAAACTCAAAAAATAGTCAGTCTGCAAAACAAGCATACAATCAGCGTCTTGTTGTTCAAACACCTTTCAGACAAACAGTCTTTGCTTTGTCAATCAAGCATTCTGATATAACCTTCTTTGAAGCTCTGATACCACCTGATCTGAAAATGGGGCACTTAGGCTTCTTGTCTAACTTACAAGAACGTCTCCCATTTACAAAGCTTAATTATTCCCATGTCTTCATGATTAACCAATGCAGAATTAAATATGTGCTTGAAAATAAGGTGTATGCTAGTGTTGTTTATTAAAATTGTTTAGGTGTTGTAACTTAATGTGCTCAAACTGATATATAAATACATATAATAGTAAATAAAGCAGCAGAGACAATGCAGCAATAAAAACACACACAGAACAGCATTATTAATTAGGAGTTCACCCAAAACTCTTGGGCTACGTCTCCGTGAGCTCTAGTCAACTCAACTAGGCTCTCTAGGATTATGGTATAAGTCCTTTTTACAAGCTCTTGGCTCAACTCCTGTTGTTTTACACAGAAACAGTGGGTTCAGACACCATTTTATCCCCTGGCTCTTGAAGCTCTCGGCTCTCGCTCTGGCTCTCAACTCTGGCTCTGGCTCTTGGCTCTGGCTCTTGGCTCTGGCTCTGGCTCTGACTCTTTGGCTCTGGCTTCTTTGGCTCTCTATCAGTTTACAACTCTTTGGATTTTCACTTGACTTCCAAGTGACTCCCTCGGTTGCTCTCTAAGTTTCTGCGCTGCCTCTTTCGCCTTAGCTTCCTGTTTTGGCTTAGCTTATTCTTTGTTTTAGCGACAACCGTCAACAACCCACCTCTGTCTCTGACATTCATGGCTTTTAAGCCAATCGGCGCTTGTCTATCAATTTTCCCTCTCGGGCTACTGCTCAAATCCCCTCCCTAAGCATTAGCAATCATTGCTAAACGCTTTCAGGGATGGTGGTCACCTGTTCTGTAATGGAAGGGACCATCAGGCCTTCGAAATCCCCAAAATTAGCCTTCCCGGCTTACACAGAAAAATACCCTAAACACGGGAAAAATCCGCAGAAACTTTATTTATCGGACTTCAAATATCCATAAATCTGCACTATTTTCCTATCGAGTCCGCCTGAAATCGCTATCGCAAGTCACAATGCCAATGTTTCATGGTTTCCCTCTATATTTTAACAATACATTAAAACATTGAAAAATCCCATAAAATGGCTTTTAAGCAAACTTGAAATATTATATATTTGCATTTATAAACCCTGTCAAGTTCGGTTTCATCGCATCGCACATATATATGTAGTCCCGCTCCGTTGTACTGCTCTGACACAATATTGCGATGCGATTTATCGCAATTGCATATCGCACATACCCGGGGTTTTGTGCATATGGCATGGCCTTTGCCGACGCCGATCCGCCGATTTCAACGATCGCAACGTCGCACAGCCTGAGGGTCCCGCCTTAAGCCCCATGCTATCAGTCGATGCCGATTTCGGTGAACGCAGTATCGCACGGCTCGGTCCTTATGTTATATTGCATAGCTGCCTCCAATTGCGATTCGCTGATCGAATCTGGACCGTTGATCGACCAGATCCGACAGCTCCTGTGCAAAATTGGTTTGACCTCCGATAGGCTCGATTTCAGTGTTTTCTTCATGTTTTTGCCTCCCGATAGTGTTATCTGCCTTTTTTAAAGGTTCTCCTTTTGCGATAGTTTTGATCTTTAGAAGCCTTCAAGAGTTTTTAGGACCCATTTTTAAGGGATTTTGCCCCTTTTTCCAAAAGATAAAGGCAACTTCATTTTATGATAACTTCTGCATCATAAGTCCATTTTTTCCCATTCAAGTTGCAGTAGATTCTGAATGAGACGACTTTTGCAATGGGGCCAGTTCCAGGAACTTCCTTGGACTTTCATTTTTTCTCTGTGAGGAACACTTAGACTTATGAGTCTATCCAAAATCCATTTTGGATCATCACTACGAGAGTGTCATGCAGGCAAACTGTCTCATTGCCCCTTTTCATCAAGATTTTTGACACTCAGAGTTATTTGGACTAGGATGGTGTACTACTAAAGCATTCCATAAAAATATGTGGAGTAGGTGTTTGGCAGACCAAGGAGGCCAAAGGGCCCAAGGTCAAGTTGGAGGGATTGCTCCTGCTATTTGAGTTAGTTACTTGGAGAAGTGTGCATGACATTATTTTGTCATGTAACCACCAACCCTTACCACATGTGAGACACATGAGTTGGTTAGGGTGAAGTGGACCATGCCAAGATGAAGTGCACCGTTTGTGGACCCATTCTCTTAGGTGGACGTATTGTTTTGTTTTTTTTCCTTGTCATCCCTCTCTCGTCTTCTCTAAGGTAAGATAAGACAGTTTTATTAAAGTCTGACAAACAACCACAAATAGGTCACTGCAACTGCTATGTACATCCATGAGAATACAAAGTGGGAGCACTAACGGAGAGCCCAAAAAATTAAGATAGAAGCAAATCTATCCTATGCTGAGAAAAATCCAAAATCTAAGTACTAACAGCATGGAGACATGAAATAAAGCAATGGTTTCATACGTGCAAGTGTAGAAAAGAACCAAAGGCCAAGAACCATCAACTCATGTCTCATTTAGGGAACCATCAACATTACCTAATGCCCTCTCTCCTAACTTCCAAACCCAAAGGGAAGAAATTCCTTATAAATGACTAGTCAAATGATCTAGAAAAACTGAGGGATAGATACAAGATATATCTCCTTGTCCAGACACAAAAGTTCATAGACAACACCTAAATGAACTTTGAAGTACCCTAACTACTAGTGTGGTGTGGGAAGGACAAGACGCTCCCTCTTGCAGAGGTTTATGAATTGGTCCATGCCAAGTTGAGGGAAGAGCACACCAAGCGAGCTAGAGAATTAAACTTAAAGATCAGGGAACTTCCCTTGTCCCTTTGTTCCACAAATCCCCAATAGATTGGCACCATGTTCCTCTAGGATAACCATGGCCTCCCAAACATTACCCGCAAGAAGGCTTGGTTTGCCACAAATTCCACTCTATTCATCTAGTCCAGGTCAACTGGGAATCTGCTTTAGGTGTTGTTACCACACAATCTAGCAAACCTTAAGGAGGGAAAGCCTATAGGTCAAAGGGCTAGACTAAGTGGCAATAATAGAACAATGGCCCACTATCACCACAGCCACTATTCTCTGCTCTTTGCCAACTTTCACCAAGGGAGGAGTCTCAATAAGATTTTGATAACCTAAAATAGATATGCTAGGTATAGAGCACGAAGTGATCAAGCTAGACATCATTTGAAAGAGAGGCTTAATAAAGGTTGAAGGCTTCAAAGAAGCAAATCGCTCTCTAAGAAAAGTCGTCAAAAAGAAGGTACAAGACCTAGGGGTTTGAGGTTTTTCGATGGTAATATGTATTCACAAGGTCAAGGCCCAAGAGAAAAGCCTTCCCGTGATTTACCTCAACAAGTACTAAGCTCATACAGCCTTCAAGAAAGTCCTCAAGTTGAAAGAGAAGAACCTAGAGTTTCCCTCTTGGAGCAACGCCTAGGGCAAGAGAATTTACAAATGAAGCTCGAGTGGATGCCCACCAAACTTGGAGCATAGGTAGCCTAGACCCTAATCTTGATAATTAGGCTCTCAAACTCTAAAAAAACTCCTCCCTAAAATTTCACTGCAAGCCCTAGATTTTCACCCTAGACTCAAAAGTAGCAAATTTTAAGAGGAACAATTATGGAGAAAGAAGAAGATTGATCACCAAAGGCTTGGACTAGTGCCTTGTCCTTTGGGCATATGGAGTCTTAAGATGCTTAAGATGAGATACAATGTCCCTAAGGAGGCTCAAAATTGAGGCCCTAGGTACCTGTTACCCACCACCAATGGGTAGTGTATATAGGAGAGAATTTTTCTCCTAGATGGTCCTCAGTCAGCAGCCAACAGCCCCTTGCAGCCACGAAATAGCTCAACGTGACATTTTCTCGCCGCCTGAGCCAGCCAATGTGGTCCCTCGCCCATCTGTTATGAATGTATGTTTGAAAGTGGGCCTCCCAATCCCAAAGGTATGACTTTTCATTAGTTTGGTTGAGTAATTTTCTTTACTTTTCATGGACACTTTTAGGCATGGATTGGTGGGGGAATTCAGCGAAAAGAGTGGGCTAGGTCTATGCTTTTGTCTCTTCTACTTGATTTTGTGTTTAGCATTGTATCCTAGTCCTATGCAATCTCCTTTACTGACCACTAGCTTAAAGGTTGGCACTACATGAAAAACATCGATTTTGGCTACATGGTACCGCTTCCTGACACCATGTACATCACCCCTTTTCGCTCATTTTGACCCCATTCATCATTTATCCCATCCAGGTCCACATGTGCCTACTGGGTCCACATAGGGTTAGCCTCCCCTTCCCCTTGCCCACACCTTGGGTCAGGCCTGGAACGATGCCCCGGAGATTGATGCAGCTAAAAAGAAAAGAAAAAGCATAATTTGGCCACTCTCAACAAGAAAATGTACCACAAGATGCAAAAGATGATCAAGACATACACATTTAGCACGTGGGAAAAAGCCAAACATAAGCTCTACCCCTCAATATGACCATCACCTTGGTTCGTATGGGCCCTAGATGAGCCCCCTCCACATTAAGGAACACAAGGTTGTCCCAACCCCTGGTGGGCAATGAACTGCCCCACCTTAAAAGGGCGTACCTACTGCTATATACCACACATCATGCTCTCATTCCCTGGAGCCCTGAGCAGTTACGAAGAAAAATCAATAAAAGGAAAAGGCATGTGAAGGAGGGTGAAAAACAAAGCACGAGGCAACTTATGTACCATGATTTCTCCGTCCTACACTCATATACCCAAGTGTGGGCTTCCCTCATTATACCTACCCTTTGTCCCATCACATGTGACTTGGATCATTCCCTTTGACCCCCACTATGTTCCATTATTATGTCACTTGCCACCTTCCACTTGATGGATGTACCATGGACATGTCACCCCCTTTAAAGGCTGAAACCACCTAATAGGGTCCTTGGCTAACCCCCTTATTGAGCTTGGAGACACTTCTACATGCCAGAGCCCACTATAGAAGGGCATGCCACCATGAAGTGCCTCATTGATTCCATGATTTTGTAAACTCTTTTACTTGATTATTCTAATGATTTGTTGTACTGGAGGGCAAGGGGACGCATTGTATCTTATGCAGGATTGTTGGTGGGTTTTCATTTGGGGTTTGGTCTCCCTATACGGGGTCCTAGTCTTCCAGAGAGCCACATGGGCACTTGTAGGGTGAGCGTTGAGAGCCATGGGCCTCCACCATAGCAAAGATTACTTCATGGATCCCCAAAACTGATCATTGATTGCTTGTGTTCCACCTCTTGGATGAGGATGATGCACGTAGTTCACTATGCCCAGTCGACTCCATATTTGCACCATATACTTGGCAGATGTTTTAGGGTCCAGAGCATGTCTCCTGCTGAAGAGGGAGGGCTTATATCGTCATCTTAGCCCTTACAGATGGTCTACATGCATTTTCGATGCACTTGGAGACACATGAGGATGTCCTTGTGCCCCTACACCCACTTGGGAGCACCACAAGTTCTTGCTTGGAAAATAAGGGGCCAACCCCTTCTCCACTATGTTTGGAGTCCATTATCTCATCATGGCACACCTTGGACTTCATTAGGCCTTCTCAGAGGCCCAAGGACTCATTATGTTGATCATTCTACCCTCTTGAGAGGCTTCTTTTCATGTTATAGAGCTATCTTGTTGACATTGTCACCAAGGAATGTTATTATTGCACATTATTTTATTATGGATTAAATAAGACAAATTAGGATATTTGATTATATAAATAAATGAGACGATGATTCATTTCTCTCATCATCACTTGGATTGGATTAGTATCTCTTGAGAGATTTTTGCACTTTTTGCTAGGTAAACTTTTTGATGTATTCTTGATGCACTGTGATGTTCGGATTTTCGTTATTGTCTTTGGAGTTTCTTTCTCATGCAAAGTTCATAAATTGATATACTCTCTCTCATGTAAGTCGAATTTCGATGCTATTCTTGTTATTTTACTCGTTTACTGCATGTTATGGTTATCATTATTCTTGTATGGCTTAAAGTAAATGTGAAATTCTTCTGGGAACCTTAAATAAGTGATTTAATGCAAGTGGTGTACTTGAAGAGAGTGGGTGAATGTCCCTAGAGGCACCTAATAGGTTTTAAGCCTCAAAACATTATCTCTTTGGCCATTTTGAAGTGTAAATCTTTGATTACCTAGTTGTTGCTATTGAATAGGCTAGCACAGGTTAATTAGGGCTCCTTAGCTTATGAAAATTCTCAATCTATGTGTATCTTGACTCCATTAAGCCCAAGCAATAAGGAACTAATCCTCATATCCCTTTAGTGGTCAAATTTCGCTCTTTTTCTTCACTTTTCCAAATTCTAGGCCTAACCCTAGAGGGTCACCTAGGGCATCAAGCAAAATCTTTTCTACCCATCCAAAACCCTTGAAAACTAGTCCACGACTGCGTTGGGATCTTCTCAAGGAGCCTTCCATATTTGAGGTCAATCCGAAGGTGGGATCCCAAGTGAGTGCAAGCCCTAGCTCAGGGACCGTTCTCCTCCTTAGGTCACTTTGGGTTAGTGTCCTCATTAGGATCATTACATTTGGATTTCAAAAGAAAATTAGTCCTTTGATCCTATTATCTTCCCTAATTAGGTCAAGCCCCTCTTTGGTCATTCAATTCCATACCCTTGACCTAGTCTAGGGCTACTTGGATTCTTTGTCATCTCGCAACTCTATAACTCAAATTCCACAAGGATTACATAGAACCCATTTCTCCATAACGATCCTTAAGGCTAGGAAGCCCCTTGTCAAGGCATATCCTCTAAACCTAGGCTCAAGCATCCTCTTAGCCCTTCCTACAAAGCTTATCACCTTGCCTCTCAAGCAAGCTATTTAATTGAGTCTCTCTTGTGAATAGGCTTTAGGAATCACCCCATATCTTATCATTGATCCATCTATTCTTGTGATTCTTGTCATATCGTGCCTCCTCCCATAACTGAAAATCCATAAAGAGAAGGGAGCCTTAGCCAAGGTGACAGTGGGCTATCACTCCATTGCTGCCCCTTGACCTAGTAGTTTCTCTATAGGGTCCCCTCCTAGGACCCCTGCTAGTTTGAGCAGTAACAGTATTGATTTCAATGTTTACCTACTTCAAGAGACAATGAAGTTTCATGGAGAATTCAAAGGTATTCATCCACTAGGAACATTCATCACAAGCCACACATTGGATAACATATGCAAAACTCTACTAGAAAGCTTTTCAAAAGTAATTTTCAACAACTAGGGCACAATTTAGCATATTCTAGAGCAGTAATTCCATATATTATATGAATTCAAGACAAAAATTCCATCAACATAAGGCACTTAAAAAATGACATGCAATATATCCATCCAAAAATCCAAGAAATAACTCGAAACAAGGAAGTGTGAATCATCTCCATACATCGAGATGCATCCAATAGAGTCTCCAATACCCAAAGAAACAAGTGTGAGCTCTTTACAAAAGAAGGAATCCAAGTGTGATGATGATCCAATACAAATGAAGTTGAGTTCTATTACTATGAGACCTAGTAGGCAGAATTATTAACCTAAAAGCCCCCTAACATTATAAAATTAAGCAAGATACATGCCTTGGTCACAAGCAGACCAAGTAGCTTTTACAAAATATGAAATAGCCAACCATATGCTAGTCGAAATGATGATGTCATGCTTATGTAGGGCCATTGGAAGGCCACATTGAGTCCTCTTAGTGCCAAAATGTGTGAGAGAGCTCCATAAATCTCTAACAAGGGGATGACCCCTCAATCTCCATGTAAGTACTCATGTGGGGCCCCAACTTGTGTTTGGGGCACAAAGGCTAGTCTCATGGGGCTCCTAATGATGGAATAGCCTATAACACTCCAATATTGAGGGATTTGACAATGGTGCTTGCCCTCCCATGTCTCAAGGGATGAGACAAACCTCCTCTGGGCCTTGGATCGGTTGTCACATAATGATAGGTCAGTTGAGGCACACTGGTCCAAGTGCATAATCTCGTGAATACTGTGGGGGCAATGAGCAAACTGTTGAGCATGTTGAAGGTGCCCATGGCATGAAATGATGCTTTGCACAAGATGAGAGTCCCATGGCTCTCAACACTTCCCCTTGGGGTGTCAATATGACCCTTTGGTGGACATGGGCCCCAGTTAAGTTGCCCAATCCATGATGAAGCCACCTACCAATTACATATAATGTCCAATGTTGCATCCTCACCATCATGTACAATAATTCATTAGTGCATTAAGTGAACCAAGCTTGTTATTCAAGGGCACATTGAGACTTAATAGTGGGGTTCCCTTCCAAATTTGGGGCTTTAATTTTGTAATAGTGTTATCTCCCTAGGTAGGAGTGGTTATTAAACAACCCTATTAGGTGTTTCCAGCCCCTACGAAGAAATACAAGTCCCCGGTACATCCTGCTAGTGATAGACAGCATATGAACAATAATGAAATGGATGGGGTCGCAGGGGTCTCCAAGCCAAATGTCATGGGTACAAGGATAGCAATAATGAGGGATGTCCACATATTGGGTGTATAGATGTAGGAGGGAGCAATAGTTGATTGATTAGTTACCTCGGCCTTTGATCCCTTTGCCTTTTCATGATTTTTCAACAAACCAAGCTTTTTCAAACGAAACCCCATGGAGGGCCTGCCTAGAAAAGAGGCTCAACACTTACTCCACGCCAACGAAAGGGGCATGAACACCTATGCCTTTGACATCTCCATCCACATGACAATCTTGTCCCTCGATGGATTGATCCCACTAAGCCTTGTGGTGAACTTGAGTCACTTACAAATTAAACCCTTAAAAATACTAAAAATGGAACCAAGAAAGGAATAGCCTTCTTTGTTGAAACATACATCATATACTAGACACTCAACATGAATGACACCAAGAGATATTTTCATTAAACCATAGGGAGAGGAACACTCCCACTATTCAACCACGAATTACAAATGACAAAGTCCTTCCTTTATATAAAGGAGGTAAGGAACTTCCTTTACATTAAAATAATATTATTTGTGGAATTTCCTTAGATCTAGCAAAGGAAATTCTGGACTTGATCCACTTCTAGAACTAAAAATTTATAAAATAAAGGTATTCAATGCCACACGTACATCTAGAAATAATAGATCCACACGAATAGGTGGATCGATCCATCCAACTAGGGAAGAAGTCGATAAATGATTATTCTTTGAAAATGATGACCAATGTTCCCTTGATTCGTGCTTGAAATAGTTGTCCAATATTCCAATGTTTGACTTGATATAGACTAAAATATTCCTTAAAATGCTTGATCCCTTGGAAATGGTGCCCATTGTTCCCTTGGAATGGTTCAATAGTTAGGTGGAGAGGCTCAATTTGCTTGAAGGAGGCAACAACTTGATGATTCCCTAAAAAGCTTGATCCCTTGGAATGCTTCAATGGTTAGGTGGAGAGGCTCGATTTCCCTGAAGGAGGCAACAACTTGATGATTTGGTCCAACATCTTGCTTGTAGAGGAGATGAAGTGACTTGTAGATGCCTTCCAATCCAAGAGATCGATTAACATCTCATGGAAGGTGTTGAACATTCCAACTTTAGTGCCCCTTGACCCTTGACGTCAAGCTCAAAAGTAGGTGGCTCCCTTCTTTGTGTTTGTATGCACAACGCTTTGGTCAAGATGGCCAACATCTTTTTTGAGAAGGCTAATGTTGTGCTTGGAGAGCCCAATGTTCACCTTAAAATGGACAATGTTTACCTTTTTACCATTTTGGAGTTGGAATTTTGCACTTTACCACCTTAAAATCCTCACAATTTAGCTAAAAGGGATAAATTTTGCTTGCATGGGTTTGAGAACTCCAACGTCGGTCCTTCTTTTGGCTTTGGGAGGTGTGTATGGGTAATAGAAGGCTTTACGGTCCACATGCCACATAGAACATAGCACATGCAAAGTCCATTTTCTTTGTCACCTTTACAATCATAGAATATATGCCCACATCCCTCTTTGGAGATGAAATTCACCTTGAAATATTTTCCTTTTGCCATAAATTCATTGTGCCATGTCAAGTATGCCTCTTGTTGATCACAATGAACCCTTGTTAAATTTTGGAGTGGGGACCCTGCGCATTGGTATCTATGAAGTGCCTCTAGAAACATTAATATGCCCAAAATCAGAGTAAAAAACAGCCATGTCTTGCATCTTCCTTGCTCATAAACGTAAAAAAAAATTACTATATGTATCCATGATGGAAGGAGGGGAAACATTGAAGCATCAAAACTGGTAGTTTGTTGGCTTAAGTGTAAAAATACACGAGAAGTATTTGTAATAATAACTTATTATATATATAAAATGTACAAGTGATGAATCTTACAATGAGGACCCGCATATATATACTTAAGCAAGTGTCCTTTCGTGACTGGGCATGTCTTTTAGATATGCCTTTTCACTTAATGACTATTTAACATAATAAATATTTGATTATTTATTATTGACATTTTATTTTAGGCAATTTATATTCGTAACATTGCCCTTTCCTTCAAAAGCTTTGTCCCCAAACCTATATTGCTAACAATTGCCTTCATGTTGCAGTTGTCATCTCCGCATATGGAAACCGATGTCAATGGTACATCAACTTGTAGTAAATTGTTGGTAATATTATTTTGGGCTAGTTTTTTTAATGATTTTCTTTAAATAGTTTTTTAATTATCTTTTTTTATTTTAATTAATTAATAAAAAATATATATATTTTTTTGAAGTTTTAATTAAATAGATAAGTTATAAGTTAGACTATTCGATTATTAACTTATCCTTATAACTGGCTTACGAACCCGTATGTACCCGTTCGCACCTACGTAATACATAAGAACTTGTATGTACCGTCCGCACCTACACAATACATAAGAACTCGTATGTACCCGTCTGCACCTGCGTAATACATATTGATCGACTGTGCAATCTGCTCCACGGCTATTATACCTGTAATCAAGCCTGGCTCGTCAATCTTCACATTGGGTCAGTGTGCTTGGCGAGTGTGTCGACCCACCTATGGGCCTGTTCCTGGCACGGTGGGTAACGACTCTAGGTGGCGCTCAAGCAGATGGCTCCTATTGTATCACGCCAATGAATATATATTGATTCGATATTGATACCCATAGATGAAACGATGCAAGGTACCACCTCACACATGTTGACCCTTCGATCGAGTGTGACGCTTAACGGTGGAGGAACGACAACGTTTTTTTTGTGTTTTTTTAAACTATGTATGTAGAACCTAACCTCCAAAACCTTAGACCACTTGTTTGTCTGAGCTTTCCCACCACTTTCCAGATGTCTTTTAGAAGGAATAACCTTAATTCTAGCCCATTCTTCTAATGGAGTTAACCGCATTGCATTCAAAAAATCTGACAAAATTTGCAAAAGCCTCAATTGATCACCATAGATGCACATTGTTGTGATTAGTTCTGGTGAATCGCGTATTAGCCGCAAACCCTTCTCCCTGCATAGAATCATCCCCTGACTTACAATTGCATCAAGTATTGTCCCAAATGTGAACTCTATTGTATCTTGTTCCAAATATCCATCCTCTATACTTTCTAGGTCTACATCATCAAGAATATTGTCCTCATTCATAGTTTTGACAACATGTTGATCTGTATCGATTAAAAATGTGGAAGTGGAAACAGCGGCTCTAGTTGTTGCCACATGGTGGAATGAATTGCCTCCACTGAAGTCGATCTTTGAGCTGATCTCACAATAAATGTTTCCCCTGCAAGTGAATGAAATTTAGCAAGAATTTTATCACATAAGTTCTAATCGTCAAAAACCGCCAAGCCAGGCCAACCTAATAAATCCACCAATCTTGATGATTCATCATATAAATTATCAAAATTCGTTGCTCCACCTCCAAATGTATCACTACCCGAACTATTCATTGATTTCTCAATACATCTCTGGACACTTTCTAACAATTCATGGTTGTTTTCATCATGTTTGAGACTTTCCTGATAGGTTTCCAAGGCTTTGTCATATTCTTTCATGAAGAACTGAAAAGCAACTTTCCTTGAATAGCATTTTGTAAGCGATGGATCCAACTCATTTGCTTCCTTTAGACCTTTTGGCAAGGTTGCAAGCTTCATATAGCAAGTTGCTATGTTACTATATACCCTTGCATCATTGGGATTTCTTCTAAGAGCTTTAGTATAATGCTTTATAGACTCTGGATATTGTTGTTAATTAAAGAATTCATTTCCTTTCTCTCGCTCTTCATCTACCAACCTTGGATCAAAATCCCCCTATTGTTCCAAATCTTTCTTTACTTTCTCAGCTTCATTAAGTTTCTTCAATGTATCTGGATTACGATGTGCTATAAGCACTTTTTGGAAAGTCTCAATTGTTGGCTGATAGTCCTTAGAACATTTAGCCATCTTAAAATATGCAATTCCTTTTCTAGTCAAAGCCCGTGCAAACATTTTAAAATATGAATGAGGCTCCCTCCCTCTTCAATGCAATCTTCATACTTCCCGATTCCCAAATAGACAGTTGCTCTGTTTGTTAAGAAGGAGATATCTTCATCATCCAGATCCATTGCTTTCGAATAATGCTTAATAGCAACTTCAAAATCCTCCTTCTTATAAGTTGCATTTCCAAGTTCCTTTTCCTTTTGTGCCTCTACTTTCTGGGCCACCTTCTCTTTCTCCTCATCTGGAATGTCCATTGGTTCTGGCTGACTTGGAGGTGGGTGTAATGGAAACTCCAGCTCTAAGGGAGGGCCTAGTGGTTTTTCCTTTTTCCTTTGCTCATATTGTTTCTCTTCTTTTGATTCATATCGATCCACTTCATCATGTATTATATCTTCTGGACGTAATCCCCTTTGTTCACTTCCTCCCTCCTCTGAAGCAACCCTATCTGTACTTTGCTCTAGACTATGCTGAGAAGCATATTCGGGTTGTTCTTCCTCGCCAAAATAACCAAAAACATCATGCATATCTAATGCTGAACGAGTTACATGGTGACCATCACCTTGATCATTTAGTTCTCTAACTAGCTTGGTATCTGCTCCTTCTCCTCTACTTTCAACATCAGCGTCATCTAGATCATCATCTTGATTATTTTTTCGTTTCTTCACCATTGCTATCGTCTTCCTCTACATAACTTTTCTTTAGACATGTTGTAACTTCTGCACATGATATTTATAATCGCTGAAATGCTTCTTCAATTTTACTAAACTACTCAATGCATTCAGGACGTAAACGTGATGTCATATTGTGCAGCGAACAATGTTCAAACTTCAAAGACTCACAAGAATATATCGTGCGCCATGGCTCCAATACCACTGGAGCATCAAAATTGGTAGCTTGTTGGCTTAAGTGTAAAAATACATGAGAGGTGTTTGTAATAATAATTTATTATATAGATAAAATGTACAAGTGATGAATGTTACAATGAGGACACACATATATATACTTAAGCAAGTGTCATTTCATGACTGGGCATGTCTTTTAGACATGCCTTTTCACTTAACTTAATGACTATTTAACATAATAAATATTTGATTATTTATTATTTACATTTTATTTTAGGCAACTTATATTCGTAACAAACATGTCCAATAAATTAAGGGCCTTTGACTAGCTTTGAAGATAGATTTGCTTTGGATAGGAAAAAATGTGTAGTCAAGTAAAAGTAATCAATAACATAAGCAACAAGTATAGCTAGGGCACAGTTGTACTATATTATACATTGATGCAACTCCATTCTTTTGGATTACAAAAAGATAATAATTAATATTTTCATCATCTTCTTTACTTATTGTTACCTGCTAGATGTACCTAGCAAATAAATGAAGAAGAAGACCAAACATGGACAAGGCACCTGTCAAAAATTTTCAAGTCTAGAAGTCATGCAGGGCAATTTTGCCCCTTTCTCTTCCATCATCTTCTCTCTTCTTTTTCTATGCAAATTTCATAACCCCATGCAGGAGTTGTACAAAACGTCACTAGTTATGTAAAACTTAAAAGACTTGGACCCTTGGGACCTAATTACTAAGGAGGTTGTTCTAGAGTGCTTTTTTCACTTAATTATTTTTTCTTTTCAACAATAAATAATTAATTGAGTTTTTTCACTCACAACCTCCAAAGATGAAGTGTATCTTAATAACTAGGTCTTGAGTGTGTTTTCTAAGTCTAGGTTCAATGTATATTACCATGAGAGGCATTATCTTGAATCTCGTGGAATTACACTAACTAAGTTTTAGTAGGATTTTTTAATAACTAAAAAATTCCCACATAACAAAAAATTTAATTAAAATTTACATAACAAATAAAAAAGTGGCACTAGGAAATATTGTATGGCATGTGAGTACTCATTTTTCATCATTAGAGTACCAACCTTATCTTAGTACCCACTTTGGGGTGGAAAATATTAAACTTTCCTCATGAAAATTCACTTCTCAAAAAGTGAGGAAAAAGACATGAAAAATCAAGGTATTAAATAACTGGGAACATGTCGGAAACATATTTCTAGTCAACTAAGTCTCTCAATCAGAGGAGTTTGAGGCTAAGTTAAACTCATGAATGAGGCCAAGTTAGCTCATCTCTTGGAGGTGAGATTTGTTGCTAACAAGGCCGAGTTGAAGGCCAAGTAGCTTGCCAACAAGTGCAAGTTAAGGGTCTGAGTTGTCTCATTGATGTGGGGGCTAAATCAGCACTCTTGTTGGAGGTCGAGTTAGGTGTCAAGTCCCACGAGTTGTAGAGTGAGTTAAGTGAAGTGAGTGGGAGTTCACTCCCTCTTCACTTCACAATTGGACTACGCATTGCACACTTGGGGGCTACGTAGCCCTCTCTTTTGTCTACACACTTCTCTCTTGGTTGCTCGTACTCTGCTTGGATCATCAATTCGAATTGGGATTCTCTCCTTCCCTAGGATCTCTCCCTGAAATTCTTTAAATTGTAGCCTCTTCCTCCATTATAAGCTAGTGATGAAGAGTTGAAATTCTTAGGAATTGTTGCTATTGTATTGCCCCATCGTTTGTTAATAAAAGCAAGCTTTGGAAGCTTATGGTGTGTTGAATTGTGTGGTTGCTTGGATCTTTCATGAGGTAACTTTGTATTGATTCTATTGCATTTGTCTTGAATATTGGTTAGTATAGGATGTTGATTTTTGGTAGCATCTGATGTGATCTAGCCATGAACATTCGTGGAGAGGCTAAGGCACATGAGATATCCAAGCCCCAGAAATTGTTTCTGGAAATTCCACCCGGATGGAGAGATATTAAAACAATTGATATTTTTAATGGGGTTCCTAAGTCTAAACTTAGGAAAATTAAAATATTAATGTGTATTAATATAAAATGGGTGAGAAAGTTCTAAATCACGAGGATCAAGCCAAAACTAATCTTAGCCGTTGATTAGGGACTTAATCTCGGCCGTCGAATCGTCAACAGGAAAAGTATAAGAGTAGGCTTGAGGGTAAGTTGGAGAAACACCAAGTTCATTAGTCAATTCGATTTTATGGGGCATGGTTTGCTGAGAAATCGAGTTAGTGATTTGTTGCAGCGAGGGGCAGTTTGACAAAAGGCCGAGAATACATATCAGAGAGGCAGAGAAAGTGTCGGAGAGACAGCGCGGAGCCTAGGAAGGCTGATGCAAATGCAGCCAGGACTGACGTAGAGGCTTGGAGAGCCAACGTAGAAGACGCAGAGGGCCAAGAGGCTGACGCAGAGGCAGTAGAGGGCTGCAGAGCTGACGCTAGGCAAAAGAGGCAACATTGAGAATTTCCGTGGGGCAGACTAAGAATTGAGAGGCAAATGCAAAGCAGTAGAGGGTGACGCAGTCCCTGGAGGGTGACGCAATTCCAAAGAGAAGCTTGGAGCAGCTTTCGATGTCTAGCTAAGGAACTGTCAAAGTTGCTATGGGATCAATCATCCGGTTGTTGATCAGCCGAAATATCTATCTCTGAGGAGAGGTGCTTATGCCAAGGAAAACCTCTGAAGGATGAGGCAATTCTGGCACCCTAGTTGTATTCATAAAACTACATAATAATAAAACCCTTATATCTATTGCACCAGTTTTCCTGCATTGGTTCCCTAAGAAATCGAGTTAGTGATTTGTTGCAGTGAGGGGCAGCTCAGCAAAAGGCCAAGAATACATATCAGAGAGGCAGAGAAAGTGTCGGAGAGACAGCACGAAGCCTAGGAAGGCTGACGCAAAGGCAGCCAGGACTGACGCAGAGGCTTGGAGAGCCAGCACAGAAGACGCAGAGGCAGCGGAGGGCTACAGAGTTGACGCTGGGCAGAAGAGGCAGCTTTGAGGAATTTCTGTGGGCCAGACTAAGAGTTGAGAGGTAGATGTTGAGCAGTAGAGGGTGATGCAGTTCCAGAGAGAAGCTTGGAGCAACTTTCGTTGTCCAGCTAAGGGACTGTCGAAGTTGCTATGGGATCAATCATCCGGTTGTTGATCAGTTGGAATATCTATCTCCGAGGAGAGGTACTTATGCCAAGGAAAATCTCTAAAGGGTGAGGCATTTCTAGCACCCTAGTTGTATTCATAAAACTGCATAATAATAAAACCCTCATATCTATTGCACTAGTTTCCCTGCATTGGGTTTTTCCGGGGACGATTGTCCAAAAATAACGGTGTCCCTTGTGTTGTCTCAGTTTATTTCAGTTGTTGATCTGTATATGTGTGAAGGTTGCATTTGTATTTATTTCAATATTTATATTTATAAATAACTTGTTAATCAAAAAAACAAGTAGGAGATAGTACACCAGATAATGCAGTAGGGATTTCTGATGTGTTAGATTCAGAAATTTCCACATAGGCCTTGATAGGGCCATTGTTGTCCAAAGGAGAAGACAAACAATTGTTTATTAAATTATTTCTCATCTTGATGGTTTTGTAGTTTGGAATTTTATATATGCTTCTCAGTTTATTGATATGTTTATTCAATTTCACTTGTAAAGCTTCACCTATGATTACTAATTTCTTGGCGAGATCCTTATAAGTTGCAGGTGCCTCAAAGCTTGAAGATTGGAATTCTCCTAAGTTGGAGTATCTATCTTCATCATACATAAGGAGCACATTCCCACCAAGCATCAAATGTCCCCAAAAGTTCCTTGAAGACCCAGTCTCTCTCTTCTTTTCTCCCATATATTCTCAAAAATATTCCTCAATCTATCTTGGTTCGATTTCTAAGAGTTTCATTCTCAAATCTAGCACTGTGAAGGCTAAATTAGTTGTTGTCCTAACAGCAGTAAAATCAGCTGAGAAAAAGCCAATTACCTTCGCTTTTCCTTCTAGTTGCTTAGTGTAGCAATTCATATCTTTATTTCTAGTATTTCATTTGATATTTTTGGGGTTTTGTACACTAACAATTTTGAGTGTTCCAAAGGCATTTAGGACACTTTTCACATTGATTCGCTTGCTGGTTTTTAGCAGGTTAGCAAAATTACAAGGGGAGGTGCAGCCGAAATTTGGTCAAATTGAAGCATTCAAGCACCCGGAAAGAACCCCATACAACTTCCTTTGTAAAACAAGGATTTTAATTTTTGACCACCATTGTAACCTTGAAACCACTATTTTCCCTTCATTTGAAAAGGGATACCCATCATCTAACAAAGAAATGTAATCTTGAGAGAGCTATGAGAGTCTCCTAGCATCCCATTCCCCCTTACCCATCAGGGGGATCTCTTCTGTCTTGTCTCATTTTCATGGTGTGCTAGTATTGGACTTAAAATTAATCTTGCACCACAAAACATCATAGTAGATTTCATTTTCATTAGATTAGATTTTCAATTTATGTTTTAGATTAGATTTCATTTTTCACAAAAGTAATGAACCCCTTCAAGCTCTATTGTCCTCTCTGCCATTGCAAGCCTAGCTTGATTCTTGCATGTGCTCAGATAAGGACTTGCTAGTTGATTCAATTTAACTAGGAGAACATTCTTAATTTTTATAGTGAGTTTGGGGGAAAAATAAAGGTTTACTTGTGAAATTAGAATAGGAGCTAATTTCTCCTATTGTTGGATCTCCTTGCAACTGGTTGACTTGTGATATTAGGGGAGTAATCATTGAAGCGAAGCTTCCTCCCATTGGATCTCCTTGCAACTTTTTCTACCTCATTCAAAGGATAAAGATCAAAGAGAGAACAAATATTAGATTAGTTTTAATTTCTTGCAATCACACATATCCATTGTGCACTCACTTAACTAATAAATCTAAATCCAAGTGAAATCTAATTTAATCAAACTTACCGAGAGCACTCTCCACAATATTTCTACAGCATACATCATTTGGTGACAATTTCATTTGATTTACTTTAAACCAGAAAGTACGTACTTTGGCATTTCATTTTCAAGCATAAGAATTTACCTATGGCATTGGTCTATCTTGCATTTCATTCTTTTCATTTGATTATTTGCTTATCTATCGATGGTGAATTTACTTCTGAGAAATTTAATTTAACTCCTAGAAATAATCTTTTGTTTACTATAGCTTAATCAGTGTTAGTTGTTTTTAGGGACTACCCTCCTTGGCTTCGCTAGGAGTTAGCCTAGATGGAGGACTTGACATTTGAGTGATAGCTACTCAGCTCGAGACTTGCCACCAAGGCCACACTTAGTGGATTAAATATTTTTCCACGTAGCTCAAAGGTGTTGATTAGGCAGCAATAGTTACAACATTATTTTTCAAAAGCATAGGTTTGGTGGTGTGGGCAATCAAGGGTTAATCGTTCAGCAACATATCAGAAATCCTACTACAGTAAACTCATTTGCATTACCTACTTGTGTTCTTCAAGTTATTTTCAAAATTATTCAGAAAATATTAATGCAACTACATTGCAGCCTCCACCAATATACAAATCAAGTACTGACAAAATAAATGAGACAACCACACAAAGAACACACTTATTTTTGGACTAAACATCCCCGGAAAAACTCACTGTCAGAAAACTGGTACATCAGATATGACGGTTTTATTATTATACAGATTTTTGAATACAACTAGGGTGCCAAATCTGGCTCACCCAACAGAGAATAAACCCGATAGAAGTACCTCTATCCGGAGACAGATATTTTGGTGGATCCACCAACTGGATGAACCCCACAGGTGACTGCGTTGTCCCCAGTGAGTGTTACTTGGGAGCGGGAGCGAAAGCGGGGAGCGGGAGCGAAAACGGGTGCGGGAGCAACATTTTTAGAAGCTCCTAGTTTGGGAGCGAATCCCGGAGCGTTTTTTGTATATAACATATATATATATATATATAATATATATATAATATATATATTATATATATATATATATATATATATATATAACATATATATATATATATATTTTGATACATATATGTCAACAAAAAGATATCGAATGATGAATTAGATATAAAAAAACAAAAAAAACATAGATTGAACCATATAACAACAATCATCTAGAAGTTATAATATTCATCAACCATGTCCACAAGTTAGTAACATAGTAACATACAACATATTGAGTCTTATGATTCATCAATCTTAAAGTTTCAAGCTTTCAAAATTCAATATATAACATTTATCATCATTGATCACCAAAGTTGTACTCGTAAGCTAAGTGTAACCATTACAACAAATAATATCTAACATGAAATGAAATGTTATAAAATGAAATGAAACAACTTTCATGAAGCATCATATTCATAATTTACTACTAATGAGTTATAATTGCCAACTTCAAACTTAAATTGTCATATATTGTTTAAAAAAATATCATAATAAATATGAAAGAGTCAATAGTTATAAAAACTTCTAGAAACTAGAAAAGACAAGTAAATCCATTATCTATTGCTTATGCTTGGGCTTCTTGCCAACACAAGAAATGTCTAATTTTTTAGTCTTGTTGGAAAATTAGGATCTTTGTCATTAATATCACCCTCTAAGCATTAATATCCAAAGGTATCTTTGTCATTACCTCTATATCTGTATAGGGATCTTTGTCATTAATATCACCCTGTAAGCATTAACATAAGATAGAAAAAGCATAGCATGTCAAGTCAAGATTTTGTTTGAGTGATGCGTACATTTTTAGGAGGGTCATGATAGAGGAGTTCGACAACCAATGTCACTAACATCAAGGTACATAGAGGGATTGGTGCTCTTGATTAAATACAAGTTCCATACCCTAATACATGACAAAATTCAATGGAAAAATTGCAATCCTGAAATCCTGAAAAACTGATAAGTCTACTGGATTTTGAATGAAATCTAAAATTCTACTTTCTGCATATGAAATCCAATGAAGTCGGAACCACTCTCAAACATCATGAGTCATTTCATGGTAATGTTAAAAATTTAAGTAAAAGGATGAAAATGAAGATTAAGGAGAATGTCACTTTTACTTTAACAATTTAACATTACCATGAATCGCATATCAATACTAAGAACATAGACTTGATCATTAAGCTGCCTCACTCAAAACTTATTTGTTTCTTTGAAAAAAAATTGCATTTGGAACATCATTGCAAAAAAGGCAAAACGCTCTGGAAAAGGTAGGGAGCTTTTTTTTTTTTTACAGGGAGCGCGCTCCCGACCTGCTCCCAAGTCGCTCCCGCCCGGAGCACGGATTGGGAGCGGGATCAACGGGGGGAAGGCTCTCCCCCGCAACACTGTCCCCAGTGCTGTGCCGCGATGGCTTCTCCCAGCTCTGTGTTGGGACTGCGTCACCTCCTCTAGGAGTTGCGTCACCCTCCCGGTGAGCCTTCCCAACTCATAAATCAATCTAATGAATTGATGCCCAACCAACCTCACAAAAACCCCAGCGCTACCTCTATGTGACTGTGTCAGCCCTCCAGCCTCTGCATCACCCTCCTGGAGCTGAATTGTCTCTGCCTGATGATGTGTTGCCTCTCTGTTATGTATTCTCAGCCTTGGACGAAAGCCTCGCTGTCGAACTACCCCTCTCTACACTAGAAGCTTACTCTGAAATCCTCAGCAAATCACGCCCCAGAATTTCTATCTAGCTCAAGTGTTGCTCTCCCTGTGTGTCTTCTCCAACCAACCCCAAGTCTTCCTTTATACTTTTCCTATTGAGAAATCAACAGTCGTGATCTAATCTCTAAACAACGGCTAAGATTAAATTAGACTTGATCCTTGTCACTTAGAAGATTCTCACCCATATTTACAATAATTCACTTTAATTATTTTAATTTCCTCAGTTTTAACTTAGGCACCATTAAAAATAATTAATTATTTGAATAACATGCACTTTGGGTGGAATTTCTCCAAACGATTTTTGGGTCTTGGAGATCTCATGTGTTCTATCCCCTCCACAAAATTTCGAAGCTAGAGCACATACAATGCTACACAAAAATCAACACTCCCTCTTAGCGAGGAATGTGCTCTAGCAATACTTCCCAGCAGAAGTATCTCACTGATCCACGGCATCAGTCCTCCGCGTTGTTGATGCTCGGCCTGTTGCCCTTCATCCACTACACTGCTGCAATCTGTACTGCTGCCCATGACACTGCTATTGTCATTGTTGTATCTATAATGCAGCTCCCTCTCAATATGATGCATCATGTTGCCCATAACACTGCCACTATTAACTATTGCATTGCAACTCAGTTGCTGAGAAGTAAGCAACTGAAAAGCCACCCAAAAGTTGCATGTTGGTCAATCTAGATGCCCCTTGACGTTGAAGCTTCCTCTACTGCTAATCTGTGCTGACCCTCTGTGTTGTTGTTGTATCTGCTTTTTGCCTTCCGCACTGTTGCAACACTCCACTACACTGCTTCAGACTTTGGCGCTCTAGCTCTACCACTGTTGCTCCATCATCCCTCGCACAAACTGATTCCCGTCATTCTACTACTGTCATTAAGCGCTCCCGTAGCCGTAGGTGATCCAAGAGTTTAGGCACCTCAAGGATCTTGCCCTTTCTCTTCACTGTAGCTCCAACTACAATTCTATATTGCCCCACTTCTTTTCTAGAGCTGCATGAACACTCATGTCGCAATCATCATCGTCCTCTCTGTCAGCTTACGTTGGAGCAACCTTTGAGTTAGATTTCTCTTCTTTGCCTTTCTTATTCTGAGGACACTGCGTGCTGAAATGATCCATTTCTCCACATCTGAAGCATCTGACTTTGGATATGTCCTTCTTCTTTTGTTTATGTTTCCCTTGTTGTCTTGTTGACGCGAGAGCCACATCCTCCTCTTCCTCCCTCTTGATTTTGATCCCTTTGTTGCTGTTGCCCGCCTTGGTCCATTGTCTGATCGCTTCCTGTCAAAGAGCTACCCACATCTCCTCCCAACAGGGAAGAGTAGCCCTACCCAAGATGCTTTGGACAAAGGTTTCCCAATCTTCAGTGATTGTTTTTCAATGCAATCCTGACCATAAATTTACCATCTAGTGTAGCCTCTATGAAAGATAGCTGGTCACGGATCCTTTACAACCTGAGAAGGAAGGGATCGATTTCTTCTTCCTTCTGTGTCTAAAACTGTCTCAGCTGACTCTCAAGCAACATCTTCCGTTGAACAGAAGTTCCCTCGTACAATGTGTTCAAGGCCTCCCACATTTCCCTTACTGTGTCTTTCTCATATCGGATCACATAATCCTTCACCCTGTCCATTATCATGCCCTTTGCTTTTGCATGAGCCTCCTCGTACCTTTTGAGAGGATTAGCATCAACCGGAACAACAATCGTCTTCAAGGCATAATCCTTGATGCGATGTTTATCCAAAACTGCCAAGATCCTAGCGTTCCAGAGGACGAAATTGGATGCTCCATCCAACCTGTCCTGATCACTCAGTCTGTTAATGGCCATCTCTGCTCAAATGAATGTCAAATTGGTTCTCTTCTCCCTCTTTCGCCACTGCCCCAACAAAAACTCAAATTTGGATTTCTTTGGCGCTACAAATCCTCTAAAGAACAAGCTCCCTCTGAATTTTGATTTCTATTACGAAAATCCTTCTGCCAACCACTGTCGAACCACCCCTCTCTGATCTCTCTTTGTTGTTGCTCAGCACTGGATCTAGATTTCTTGGCAAGAAATCTTCTGAGGAACTAATTCCCTCTACTTTGCTTCTGCCCCACTAGGTATTGTTCTGCACCAAGAGAATCAGCACCCCACCAGCAACTCCAGATAAAATATGTGTTGCCCCTCGAGCCACAGCAACTAGAAAACCGAGACTCAACAATCTCTGCGGTAGCCTAGTAACCATTGTGTTTCCCTCTGCAACAACAGCGTCACCCAATCAGGTTGACGCAAGCTCTACGTGAGCCTCCCTTGGTGACTACATCACCCCTCCTCTGCTCTCTTGGCCTCAAACTGCACTATCTCCCAGGACAATGTCTTCACGCACAGATTTTTCCTCTATCCTTTCACTAATGGCTTCAATCCTCCTTAATTTGCAATTCCTCTGATACCATGTGAAAATTTTTGAATCTAACAAATCAGAAATCCTACTACAGTAAACTGATTTGCATTACCTACTTGCGTTCTTCAAGTTATTTTCAGAATTATTCAGAAAATATTAAATGCAAATACACGGGAGCCTACACCAATATACAGATCAAGTACCGAAAAAATAAATGAGACAACCACACAAAGGACACACTTATTTTTGGACTAAACGTCCCCGGAAAAACCTAGTGTGGGAAAACCAGTGCAGCAGACATGAGGGTCTTATTATTATGCATATTTCTGAATACAACTAGGGTGCCAAATCTGGCTCACCCAACAGAGAATAAACCCTGCAGAAGTAACTCTATCTGGAGACAGATATTTTGGCGGATCCAGTAACTGGATGAACAAACCCAACACATCACTGCGTTGTCCCCAGTGTTGTGTAACAATCGCTGCTCCCAGCTCTGCAGTGGGACTGCGTCACCTCCTCTAGGAGCTGCGTCACCCTCCCAGTGAGCCTTCCCAGCTCAAAAATCGATCTGTTGAATTGATGCCCAATCTGCCTCACAGAAACCCCAGTGTTGCCTTTGCGTGACTGCGTCAACCCTCTAGCCTCTGCATCACCCTCCTAGAACTACGTTGTCTCTCCCTAATGTCGCGTTGCTTCTCTATTATGTATTCTCGGCCTTGGATGAAAGTCTCATTGCCGAACTGCCGCTCTCTGCACTAGAAGATTACTCTGAAATTCTAAGCAAACCACACCCCAGAATTTCAATCTAGCTCAAGTGTTGCTCTCCATGTGTGTGTTCTCCAACTCATCCCAAGTTTTCCTTTATACTTTTCTTGTTGAAAAATCAACGGTCGTGATCTAATCTCTAATCAACGGCTAAGATTAAATTAGACTTGATCCTCATCACTTAGAAGCTTCTCACCCATATTTACATTAATTCACTTTAATTATTTTAATTTCCTAAGTTATAACTTAGGCACCATTAAAAATAATTAATTATTTGAATAACATACTCCAGGTGGAATTTCTCCATAAGGTTTTTAGGTCTTGGAAATCTCGTGTTCTAGCACCTCCACAAAATTTCGAAGCTAGAGCACATTCGATGCTACCCAAAAATCAGCACTCCCTCTTAGTGAGGAATGTGCTCTAGCAATACTTCCCAGCAGAAGTATCACATTGATCCACGGCATTGGTCTTCTGCGCTGCTAATGCTCAGCCTATTGCCCTTCATCCATTGCACTGCTGCAACCACTATCATTGTTATATCTATACTACAGCGCCCTCTCAATATGCTACGTCATGTTGCCCATAGCCCTATCACTGCTAACTATTGCACTGCAACTCAGTTGTTGAGAAGTAAGCAACTGAAAAGCTGCCCAAAAGCTGACATGTTGGTCAATCTGGATGCCCCTTCACCCTGAAGCTACCTCTGCTGCTAATCTGTGTTGATGTTATGAATATAATTCATAACAATTAGATAAATAAAATTAATATAAATATTAAATAATTAAATATTATTTAGGTTAAATAGTCATTAAATTAAGTGAAAAAGCATGTCTAAAAGACATGCCCTTTCACGAAAGGTCACCTGCTGAGGTTCAAAAGCAGGGCCTCATTATAACATCTTATAACATCTTATACAATTTTATATATTAATAAATTATTATATTAAATACCTGTGTGTATTTTTATATTAAAGTCTACAAGCTATCAGTCTTTTATTGCTTCCGCATAGTTTTATGCTATAGTGGTATCAGAGCCATGGCACACGATATAATCATGGGGGCCTTTGAACGTTGTTCGTCACACAATGTGCCATTACATTCACGTCCTGAATACGTTGAACATTTTAGGGAAATTCAAGAAGCATTTCAGCATTTTAAAAAATCAATTGCAGAAGTTAAAGCATGTCGAGAGGAAAATGTGGAAGAAGAAAAAGAAGAAGAATTCGATCAAAATGTTGATCTTAATGGCAATGAAAATGATCCAGATGAAGATGATGTGGATGAGGACTATCTTGAAAAACAAGAAAATGAACAATATCATAACAATGAGGAAGATGCTAAAGAAGACATTAATGATGATGAAGAATCACTACGTTCTACACAAGATCAGAAAGAGCATGTTACTAATGAGGGAACAACACGTGTTAAACAAGCAGAAGATGCAGCAAGCAATAAGAAGTCAGAGAAAAGGGATATTGTTGGTCCACTAGAGCAGACATTTGTGTGGGAGGTTATTGAATTGCATGACAAGTACTTGCAGTACGTCAGCACGTGCTTTGTGAACCATTCTCTTTTCCATAAGGCATTAAAAGAAGCATTTGAGGCTTTTAATGCTCTCGAGGATCCGCGTGCAGTATTTAGTTTCAAGTACATGCTTTTGTGCAAGATCATGGTCAACCAAGCTGATGATGTCGCTGGTCTCATTGCTTCAAAAGCAGGCTTGCTCTATATGGGAGTGGAATTGGATGCTATGAAAGCTATTGCGGATGCACACTCAAAGCGCTCTTTGAAAGATTTTGAAGATGCACTTAAAACTTTCCAGGCACAACTAGAGGAACATCCAATTGTTCATAGACATCTGTCTTCTTTGCACGACACCCTTCTGGAGCAGAATCTTTGTGGTTTGATTGGACCTTATTCAGGGGTTGAAATATCAGATATATGTGATTTGATTGGATCTGCCCGTGACACAAACTTAACCAATCGTTGTTTCCTCTGCATCCTTTTACCCTCCACTGAAATTAATTCATTCATGGCCGACCTTGATTTAGTTGACCTAACATATCTGCGACATCGACTCTGTGTCTTTTGGCTACATGGCAAGACTTATGAGAGCGCCAAGAGCTTCTGGAACACTCTCCTCCCTTGTAACAATAAAATGGCCTGTTTTCCAAGCCTGATGGGCCGAACTTACAGGAAGATGGAAAACCGTGGATGGATAAACTTGGCAAACCTAGACAAGGACGCAATAAATTGTCCATTCCAACGCGCCAGATCTTCGAGAAGCTTCGCTCCCACGTCGCCATTTCTTTGGACGGTCAGCGGCTGCCAGATATTCAAACGGTCCTGAAAACCTACAACATCAACAAGGGCATTGACGCCATCTCGGCTTTGGAAAAAACAGTTCTAACATGCGTACCATACGTGGTGTTGAAGAAAAACACGAATCCCAATGTCGATGACGTGTCTGACTTTCGCTCTGTGCACCCCTGCCCATACGTTGTGTCAAAACCACTGAAAATTTGTTGTCGAAAACCTGTTGCAGAAGACCCCGCAACAGTCAATCCACACCACAAGAAAGAAAGAATGAACAAAAAAATACGCGAGGAGATCTATGGAGAAATATGGGAGCAGTGAAGTGAGCATGGTTGGGCATTCACTAGGTGTTGGCATGGCTTTTTCAGTTGGCAGAGCCTTAGCAGTGGAGGGTATATTCGTTAAAACCCATCTCTTCAATCCCCCTTCTATGTCTCTACCCCTGATACTCAAGATGTGTTGGGGACAAGGTTGGAATGCTTTTAAAGGTGACCACAGACATTTTTCTGCCTCTTGAAAGGAAGAGGAATAATGACAAACAGCCAGATGATGATGATAAAACAAAGGATCATTCTGTTAAGAAAAGTAAAGAAAACCAGAAATGCGGTCCCCATCATGATATTCAAAAGTGGCCCGGTCCCCAACATTAAATCCAAAAATGGGTTCCCCATATTTATCTAAACTGAGTCTGGTATGGACCGTGTAGCTATCAAAGTGTATGTGGTTCTCAAGGGTTCCATGAATCCTTTGGAAGCTCATGGTCTTCAACAATGGTGGTCTCTGGAATCAGAGCCCCGGATGGCTTTCGATGATAATACATTGATACATCACCAGCTCTGCTGGTTTAGTTGGCAGCCACTGCGGAGGCGTTTAACACATCAGTCTAGGCAGAAACGTCGTGGCCTGTTAGCGTTGGGTTTTTCAAAGGACGGGTCTTCTGCTCGAGAATCAATTCGGAAACGGTGCTTTGGTCAGGGCTTGGTAAGTTATAAAGAAAAAAAATCATATAAATACATTTAATATATATATAACTTATAATATATTATTATATATATATAATATAAATTAACAATAAACAAAAAAATATAAAAAAATAAAAATAAAAAATTATATTAGCTTTAATATAATATATATATATATATATATATATATAAAGAAATATTACCGATGAGCTATAAGAGAAGAGGATGGCCAGACTATATACATCGAAGACGACATACACTAATTGAAGAAAAACCCAAGCATTAAAGCTTTGAGGACAAAGCTTCCAAAAGAGGAGGCTATGTTATGAATATAATTCATAACAATTAGATAAATATAAATATTAAATAATTAAATATTATTTAGGTTAAATAGTCATTAAATTAAGTGAAAATGCATGTCTAAAAGACATGCCCTTTCACAAAAGGTCACCTGTTGAGGTATAAAAGCAAGGCCTCATTGTAACATCTTATATCATCTTCTATAATTTTATATATTAATAAATTATTATATTAAATACTTGTGTGTATTTTTATATTTAAGTCTACAAGCTATCAGTGTTTTATTGCTTCAGCATAGTTTTATGCTACAGTTGACCTTCTGATGCTAGTGCATTGCTATTGTATCTGCTCTGTGCCTTCCGCACTGCTGCAACACTCCACTGCGTTGCTTCAAACTTTGGCATTCTAGCTCTACCACTATTGCTCCATCATCCCTCGCACCAGCTGACACCCATCATTCTGCTATTGTCACTAAGGGCTCCCGTAGTCGTAGGTGATCCAAGAGTTTGGGCACCTCAAGGATCTTGCCCTTTGTCCTCACTGTAGCTCCAACTATAGTTCGATATCGCCCCACTTCGTTTCTAGAGGTGCATGAGCACTCATGGCGCAATCATCATCGTCCTCTCCATCAGCTTGCACTGAAGTAGCCTCTAAGTCAGATTTATCTTCTTTGCCCTTCTTCTTTTGAGGGCGTTGCGTGACGAAATGACCCATTTCTCCACCTCTGAAGCATCCGACTTTTGATATGTTCTTCTTTCGTTTCTGTTGCCCTTGTTGTCTCGTTGATGTGAGAGCCACATCCTGCTCTTTGTCCGTGATTTTGATCCTTTTGTTGTTGCTTCCCGCCTTGGTCCATCGTCTAATCTCTTCCTGTCGAAGAGTTGCCCACATCTCCTCCCAAGTGGGAAGAGAAGCCCTGCCCAAGATGCTTTGGACAAAGGTTTGCCAGTCCTTAGTGACTGTATTCAGTGCAATCCTAACCATAAATTCAGCATTTGGTGTAGCCCCTACAAAAGCTAGTTGATCACGGATCCTTTGCAACCTAAGAAGGAAGGGATTGATTTCTTCTCCCTTCTACATTTGAAACTGTCTCAGCTGACTCTCAAGCAACATCTTCCACTGAATGGAAGTTCCCTCGTACAATGTGGTCAAGGCCTCCCACATTTCCCTTGTTGTGTCTTTCTCAGCAATATGTGGGATCACATGATCCTTGACCCTATCCATGATCATGCACTTTTCTTTTGCCTGAGCCTCCTCGTACCTTTTGAGAGGATCAGCATCAACCAAAACAATAACCGTCTTCAAGGCATAATCCTTGATACGATGTTTATCCAAAACTGTTAGGATCCTAGCCTTCCAGATGACAGTTGGATGCTCCATCCAACCTATCCTGATCCCTCAATCCGTTAACAATCATCTTTGCTTAAGCTAGTGCTTGGGATTCCCAAAGATTCCACCGTTAGAATTGCCTCAAATTTGGAGGAGAGGTAGGGACCCACCAGTGCAGTAGTCTGCAGGAGAAGGAAATTTTTCCTAGGGTTAATTCTCGGGAAATTGATGCCCTAGGTGACTTTTGAGGCTAAACCTGGGAGAAAGTCGTAAAAGGTGAGAAAGGTGAAGGAGATGAACACCCTTTTTAGGGATCAGTGCCTAATTCACTTGGGGATATGGAATCAAGGATAACGATGAGTAAGAACCTGGTTTCTTGATCAAGGAGGCACAGAAAGTCAGCTTCATCCAATGTTCAGAGAAAGAAAAGAAAAGTGACCTTCAAGCATTTATACTTCAAAGCAAACAATGCAAGCTTATCAAGACAAATAATCTCTAGGACATTTCATTCATATAACATTGGCCCATACATTAAATTAGCTAAAACATGCTCAATTCCACATTTCGATTTATGCAGCAACTAGCCCTAATTTTAGCAGTATGCAGCAACAAGAATAACAACATCAAATTTTACTTACAATGTTATAGAGTATATCCAACCAGCATTTCGTTTCCAAGACAAAGCTCCAAGACAAGATAAATAGCCCAAATTCATATGTCGAAATTCATCCATCTCCAAAAAATATACTCCAAGGAAAAAATATGATGTTCTTTATGATTAGAGAGACCCCAAGTCAAGTGATGATCCAAATGAATGTATCTAACATCAATATATAGCCTCCTAAGGAGTTCGAATTAGCCTATGGGCCTACATTAGCCCCTAAAGATAAAAGAATGTGCAAATAGAACCCCTATTGGTGACAAGCCCACCAAACTAGCTCACAAGTGTAAAAATAAGCCTCACAAGGGGCCAAATAATAATATGTACATGTCATAAGGCCCTCCAAAGGCTCAATAATATCTTGCAGTGCCATATTGAGGAATAAATTCCTCGGAATATGATGGACAAGGGGGTGGCCCCTTGTTCTCCAAGTAGTACACATGTGGTGCTCCGAGTGGGTCTGTGGGCACATAAATGACCCCATGGGTCTCCATATGAATCGGAGATGCATGTAGATCATCTGCAAGTGTCCAAGTGGTGGAATGAATGTTGCCATGACATCGTACAACTCTTGGGACAACTGTCAAGAGTGTGCGGATCCTGTGGGGGCCTACTGGGCATAATGTACCAAGCATATCACCATCATCCCAAAAGTGGATCGCTAGTAGTCTCTGAGCATCCATGAAGATCCGTGGAGTGTTGTCTACTGCTGTGGAGGCCCATGCTTCTCTATGCACACCCTACATGTGCCAATGTAGACCTCTGGGGTTAGGATCCCATATAGGGAAACCAAACCAAAATGGAAACCACTTGCAATCTTGCATAAGATCCAATGCGTCCCCTAGGCTTTCAGTACAACCAGTCATTAAAATAATCGGGTGAAAGAGCTTATAAATCATAGATAACAGAGTGGGCACTTCATAATGGCATGCCCTTCCATAGTGGGCTTTGGCATGTGCTATCTTCAAACTCCAAAGGGGGTTAACCAAGTACCTTATTAGGTGGTTTTAGCCCTTAAAGGGGATAGTATGTCCAAGGTACATCCCTCTAGTGGGGGTGGCAAGTCATAAATAAGTGGAATGGAGTATGGAATGAGGGGCAATCTTGGGCCACATATTGGGGCATAGGAGTAGCTAGATAAGGGGAAGCCCACACCTGGATATGTAATGTGTATGAAGGAGCAATCGTGGTACATGAGGTGCCTCGGGCCTTGATTTTTACACCCTTCTTTATATGCCTTTTTCCTTTTATGAATTTCTTTAATTAACTGCTCTGGGCTCAAAGGACAAGAACATGATGTGTAAGATATAGCAATGATTATCCCTTTTAAGGTAGGGCGGTTCATTGCCCTCTAGGGGTTGGGACAATCATGGGTTCCTGAATGATAAAGGAGGCTCATTTAAGACCTATGGAACTAGGGTGATGACCATGGATTGGGGTAGAGCTCTATTGAAGAAAGTGTAACTAGGTTCGGTCTTCATAGTGACATGATCTTTGTATTTGATGTAATAAAAGGAAATAAATTATTTTTGTAATCTTGTTACATGGGTTTCATGAGCAAGAAATGTCTCTAGGTAAAAGACGACTTCTTGATGTCTTTAGGATTTATTTAAATGTCAAAGAGTCATGTCATGTGTTAGAAACTTTTCATGAGTTCATGTAAATATGTACAAGTCTTCAAAGTTGTGTAACAACCTTCCAAGACCAAGATCAATGCCTCAAAGCAAGCCTATCAAACTCTACAAGCAAAACAATAAGGAGATGGTCATGTTAGCTCCAAATAAATGAATTAAATAAATACATGTCATGTCAGCTTGAGGCAATAGTCATGTTGGTTCATGGATCACGTCGGCTCATATATGGAAGCCTCACCACTATAAATACCCATGAAGGGTCAACGCAATTACACCAAGAGATAGAATTCGTATGTCTCTGAAATCTCGCATGAAAGAGCCGCAATTATGGAGAAGGTGATTGGGTGAAGAGGCCGCAGACTAGGAGGAACATAACTTGCATTTTATCTTTGTGTTTCGAGTGTCTAAGGAGCAGCAGATCCGCATTTATCTGTGGATAGATCTAGGGTTCAGCAACCTCCTCGAATGGGTATAAGGAGCATCAGAATCTAGATCATCTTCCTCTCGGCATACATGTGATGTCCCCGGATGGATAAGAGTAGATCAGGCAGCGTGTGATCTGGGCACTCAAGTGAAGTCACCATTCTCGACATAAGGACGCAATCACTATGAATAGAATACCCTCGGCCTTCACACATAATATGATATACCTGTAGCAGCCTCGACACAATGTATTGCAGTAGTTAGGGTTAGATAAAGATGATCAATACTACCTCGATGAGTTTCTATGATGGCAGAAACCCTCGGCAGACCTATGCGAAGAGACATAAAGTCTCATTGGTTACCACAGCATTCGGATTGAATGTGATTTAGTCTTGACGTGCTATAAAGAGCAGTAATCACAGCAGCTATAGATATTGATCTAATAGATCAGTGATCTCAGTTTCGGTGTAATGAAAAAGGAGCAGTCTCGTCATGATGAGAAAGGAACAGTGTCAAGGTCCTAGTGTCTTAACATGGTATCATAACCTCGATGAAGGCTACAGCGGTAAAGAATATCTTAATGAAGCAATCATGGTGCAACAGTGACCTAGCTAGAGCAGCTGCAAGATGATGATCTCAGCAGTGCTCGAGGAAGAGGATTGATGGCTTGGTTTTGGAGAGGCAAATTGTGTCAAGGGTCATGGTCTTGGTATTTGTCAATGGAATCTCTATAAGAAGAATTTTGCATGGGTTTTCCTCTCCAAGAGGAAGAGGTTTTGGCCCTGGCAGAAAGCCAAAACATTTGTGTTGTCTCTTTTCGGTTTTGATAGCAGTTTGATGAAGCTAACATATACATGTTAATAATGAAGTAAATATCAAGCTAAGATAAATTGTCTAAACACTTCACAAATTGTTATCATGTAATGAAGAATCAATGTCACTATGCCTGCCCTAGATTCTTCAAGAAGCTCATGTAATGGCTTTTGCCCACGTGCTAATTATTTTTGTCCCAACCATCTTTTGCATTTTGTGGTACAATTTCCTGTTAAATGTGGCCAATTATGCTTTTCACTTTTTCTTTTAATTGCTTTAACCTCTGGGCATCATTCTAGGCCTGACCCAACGTGGGGGCAAGGAGATAGGGAGGTTGGCCTTTGTGGACCCAAAATAGAAATGTGGACCCAGGTGGGAGAAATGATGAATGGGGGTATAGTGAATGGAAAAGGAGTAATATATGCGGATAAAGGAGTGGGACCACACACCCAAAGTCGGGGTTCACCAAGTAGTACCACCTTAGAACCAAATGGTCAATAAAGAAGATCCCAGGGGACTAAGATCCAAGGGTAACATCCAAAAGATATCAAGGGGACAAGAGCACAAACTAAGCCCACTCTTTCCGCCAAATCCCCCCATCAATCCATTCCATACCCAAAAGTATCCATAATAAGTAAACTCAATACTCAATTACCAAATGAAAAGGCATACCTTCAGATTTGGGAGGCCCACCTTCAAACATACGATCAATACAAGTGGGTGAGGGAGCACATGGCTGGCTCAAGTGGCAGAGAAATGGCACAACGAGCTAGTAGGAGGCTGCAAGGGGCTGCTGGTTGCCGGCTAAGGCTCATCATGGAGAAAAATTTCTCCCAGGGATATCACCCATGAAGTGGTGGGTAACAAAGCCCATTAGGGAATGTTACTTAAAATGCTTCTAGAAAAGCAAGTAGAAAAACGTTGAGTGGAATTCAATGACTTTCCCTATTTAGTATGGAACAATACTACAAAGGTAGTATTGTTCGATTGTCAAAAGCAATTTCAAAAATAGTAATTAAAAGGAAAACAAAGGAATGATTAAGCTTGTGTAAGCAAGTATAAAATTCTTCCTATTCGGAAGTTGATAAATTAGCAAGATACTCAAATATTTATATCTCACATTAACCAAACCACAAATATACATAGGACCTATTCTACCAAAAGAAACGCGGCTAAGCAGAAGACATACTAATATTTTGGGCAAGGATCTTAAGATAAAAAGAAAACAAAACTTTATAGTAATCATAATGGACACTAACCAGATACACGACAACTATATGTAACATCATCTTCATCGGCAACATATTGGTTGGCATCCGCTGACCACATATGTACCTGAATTTTGAAAAACAAAATAAGAAAATTTGAAATTTGCAGTATTTCATACAACAACAAGCATCTAAAATTTGCACGTCAACTAACATTCAATTAAAATAAATTCAGCAATAGTTATATCAACTGACATAAAGTTGAAGTGGAAAACTTCCATTAATCTTGTTCACAAGGGCTCCAAAAGGGATGACAAGACGTGGTCAACTAGCTGTACCTACCAGAAAGCATAGGAATTAAGTAGTACCTTACAAAACCATTAGTGGACAGTTATTTGAGAAGAGCAGCACAAGGTCAAGTATCACTTCAAATTAATTTATATATAAACAAAAAAAAAAAAAAAAAAAAAAAAAGCTATGTCAGTTTACAGAGAAATGTCTGAATTGTAAGTTTAGTATAATACGACCCAGACAAAAATATCTAAGAGGAAATAGAGGCAGCAATTACAAACCAAAGAGATGAGTAAATATGTTGTTGTACAACAGGAGATATCTCATAATTAAGTTTAATAGCAAAGTATAAGGAAGAGGTATGGCAGTTAAACTTCTGGGCCTTTTCTAACCTGTGGTTGTTATCTATGTGATGTATTACCAGCTATTATTACAATAAAATATAGCTATGGTGGGATTCCACTCCACATTTTGATCAATCCTCCAGGCGCAGTAGACATTACTCTCCCTCCATATCTGAACCAAAATTGGCCCTTTCCCAGCATCATGGTGCACCACATACCCATTTCCTATATCATCTAGACAATATTCTGTAAGGAGCTTGTTTACTTTGACCTGGTTGGTAAGAAAGATCCACTTAATATGAAGACAGACTCAGAGGTTAGCAACATCCCATTCCCATGTGTTTGTTGAAGAATGTAACTAGTGTCGGCCTTCATAATTGTACTTGTCAAAAGAAATTTTATTATCATAGAAAATGACTTATTAAAGCATGTGTTTCATGCTTGAGTCAATGTTTTCTAGGTCAAAGCCTCCATTGAAGGCTTCTAGGTTTTGTCTTGATTCAAATTTAAATAGAGTCATTGTCATTTTTATTAGACCCTTCTTGGCCTTTTGTATCATGTAAAAAGAAATATTTTTGAGTCAAAAAGGTTATTTGTCACCTCTACACCATGTTGGCCTTGTCCCCATGAAGTCAACCTACATTAGGGCAATTCGACCCAACACAAAGGCTATATATAGGGAGGCAGTTCGACCTATTTGGACCACTCACTCAACAAGTTCAATCTTCAAGAAGGAGAAGCAGAAAAGAGAGCAAAGTAGCTGGAGAAGGACAAAAGAAGTTGGAAAGACATAATTTGAGTTTCCAGGCTATCTATCTCTCATATGTGCGAAGTTTTAGGACAGTTGGGGCCAAAATTTTGAGTCTACTGCAGGTAAGAAATTCTGTAGCTAGGGGCCAAAAATCTGTTGTTGGGGGGCCGAAATTCTGGATTGAAATTGCTACTGGGAAGCTATCACTTGGAGACTTTGATAGGGACCATCTATTGGAAGGAAGGGTTGACATGGTGGTTGGAGGAGGTCTTTGTCTAAGTCTAAAAGGGTCTTGGATTGACCCATCTTGGTTTAAATCTACTAGCGGAAGTGTTGGATTGGGTTTTCCCCTTGAAGGGGTTTTCCCATGGCTGAGTGCCTACATCTTGTGTCTCTTGTTCTTGTGGTCTTCATATACATATAATTTGGTAATTCCTTGATGAAAGGTAAACTAATAAAGAAGTAAAAGAAGCCAACATAATTCACAAGTAATTATCAAGAAAGAGGAATCAAACCCTAATTCCTATAAACATTGATTTCTCAACATGGTATCAAACCTAAGGTGGAAGAAGGTTGAAGATCACTTTGTTGGCAATCACTTGAAGAAGGGAAAAGCAGTCTTGTAAGAGAAGGTTACTCCCTCTATGGCAAGTTATTTGAAGATGGGTCTCAATATCATGAAAATTGCAAGAAGCTGGATTGAAAGGATCATCTACAATCTTTCTAGGAGAGTCAAGAGTGAAGGATTCTTAGTTGCATTTACAAGTACACTTGATGATGACAATGTATGGATCAATAATAGTAGAGCCTCCAAACATATGATAGGAGATAGTTGACAACTTCATACTCTATCAAGGGAACCATCATCACATCCAGTGGAGCTACGTGACAACAACAACTATGCAATCAAGGGCCTTGGATCTACATCATTAAAGATGGAAAGTGGAGCAAAGCTACACCTCAACAACATCCTTTATGTCCCAGTTTAAAAAATAAATAAATAAATACTTTCCATTTCTTGTTTAGAAGATAAAGGAGATAGTGTTGCCTTTGTAGATGGAAAAGTTTGGATATGGGGAAAGGATTCAAGTATTGAAAAGGCAAAGGCTATTGGAGTTCATGAAGGAAAACTATATAGAGTTATAATACCATCTCCTTAGGCCCTAGCTCACATGGAAATCAACCCTATTGAACTATGGCATAGAAAATATGAGCACATTCATTACAAGATAATACCCTCTCTTAGTCAAATGATAAAAGGAATCCCCAACATCAAGGAAGATCGTGAAGGAGTAAGAATACTAGGAAACCTTTTGCAAGTAGTGATACAAGGTCTAAGGAGATATTAGACCTCATTCATTCTGATGTGTGTGGGTTGTTGAAGAATGTAACCAGTGTCGGTCTTCATAATTGTATTTGAGTCATGTATTTATTAAAAGAAAGAAAAGAAAGATTATTTATAAAAGAAATTTTTTTATTAACTTATTAAAGCATGGGTTTCATGCTTGGGTCAATGGTCAGTAGGTCAAAGCACCCATTGAGTGCTCTAGGATTTTTGTTGAGTCAAACTCAAATTTATTATGTAAGAAACTCTTCTTGGGTTCATGGTATCAAAGAAAGAAATTTATTTTTGTCATGTTAAACCCGTGCTCTAGGAATTTTGTTGAGTCAAAGTCAAATTTATTATGTAAGAAACCCTTCATGGGCTTCTTACATGAGTTTTCCAAGGGGAGAACTCAAGCTCTTCTAAATCGGTTCCAACTTCACCTTCTACAAGTTGATTTCTCCTATTATTCATGTCTGCTCAATTCACAGGCATAAACAACTATATATACCTAAGTGAACTCAACCCAATGTGGAGTAGTCAAGAAGTTTGGATATATTCTAGAACAGTGAGGTTAGGGTAAAGGATAGCGAATTGTTGAGTAACTGCAGGACCGAGACATCATTGCAGGACCGAAGTATTGAGTACACGAATTGAACTCTATTACAGGTCCGAAATATCTATAATTGTAGGGAGTCGAAGTCTATAATTGCAAGAGCCAAAGTCTTTATGATTACAGGAAGCCGAAGTTCCTGGAATTGTAGGAGATGTCAAGAAGGATTGAAAACTTCATGACTTATTCTGGATGAAGAATACCTCAAAGGTTGACTTGATGGGTGGATAGAGGTTTAGGTCAAGGGTTTAAGATGGTCTCAATTTGATTTTGATACTACTAAGGAAGAGTTTGACTAGGTTTTCCCCTCCTTAGGGGTTTTACCATGGCTGAGTGCCTACATCTGGTGTTCATTGTGTTTTTGGCATTTATTTGATGATAAGAACACTAATATAATCAACATAAGACAAATACAATATCACAAGTAAATGTCAAATCAAAGAAATCAAATATAAATGTTGCCCTAATGGATTTCTCAACATAGGCCAATGTCTACTAAATATCTTGGAGGCCATATTTACTACGTGACCTTCACTGATGATCACTCTAGAAATACATGGCTCTATATTCTCAAGACAAAGGACAAAGTATTTGAAAGTTCAAGGAATTTAGATCCGAAGATGAGACCATAACCAAAATAAAGATTAAATGCTTTGTGATCTGACAATGGAGGGGAATACACTTCAAAAGAATTGATTGCATATTATAAAGAAGCAGGTATCAAGAGGGAGCTCATTGTTCCCTACAACCCCGAGCAAAATGGAGTTGCAAAAAAGAAGAATAGAACCATTAAAGAATTCATAAGGACTAGATTAAGAGGAAGCCTCTACCATTAAGAGGAAGTATTTTGTTCCTTGTTTCCACTTTTATGTTTTGTTTCCTCCTCATATCGAAATTTGCATGTATTGTACGCTAATAACCTTTTCTTTATCTTTTCCTTGGTAGGAAAGATTGCATAATACACAAAGGTTATGGAGGAGACTTAAAGCATAGAAGAAGTTATGTTGCAAAGAAAGCCCTTCAAGAATTGATGTCCTACAAGGTTTGTTAAAAGAACAACTCAAGGTATGTTTTAAACTACAATTTTTCGTACAAGCTTCTCTAGAAAACGTATGTTCATTCTCTTTTGAAATTTACTTTAGGTTACACAATACCCTAAATTATTAGGGTTTGGTAAATTAGGGTTTATGAACAAAAACCTTGTAATAATTGAAGTAAGATCCTAGGAATGAAACCATATGATCGAAATTCTAGGGTTTGTAACAAAACCCTAGTAGAGATTGATATTCTAGGACACGATAATATTGTTTAGCTTTGATGATAAAATTTAAGGCTTGCAACAAACCCTAGTAGAGTCTAATATGTAAATTTTGAAAAGCATATTATTGAAACCTTAGATGTATAGTACTATAATTGGATTGTTATTTGATTAGTTGATATCTAAGGCCTTGTGTCTCGAAAGATTGAATCTAGGGTTTTTGACAAAACCCTAGCAAGTTGTTGAAGTCTAGAGTATAAAAGATGTGACCATTGTTAACCTAACTGGGCATAGGTATTTGATGATGACTATAATGACGTGATTTTGATATGGTTGACTTCATGCTTCTATATATTTGGTTGTACTTGTTATTAAAGTTTTAAAGGTACATAATCTTCAAGATGTTGAAGATGTTCGTAATTGAATATGATAATAATGATGAGCATGATGAAGGAAGCTACAAGAATGATGATGATCAAGATGACCTTGATGACATGAGAAAGAATGAAGTATATCCGATGTTGTTCTCCTTGAGTTGAGAGGGAGCATGGTTAGAAGAAAGGGTACATCTCCCCAGTTGACAGAGAGGGCATATTATGACAGTCATAATGAAATACCTTGAAGAATGAAACTGAAGTTCTACAAATGGATGTTCATGGTGATTGAGAAGTACTGAGGTTGTATTTGGTGCAAATGAAGAAATGAAAGAAGAAAGCTTCTAACAAGTTGTATCTGGATAACTTGATCTTGACATAAGTAGCATCAAGATGATTAAGGACACCGAAGGTTTGTGTTTACTTGTATATATATATATATATATATATATATTGAAAAGTTTATTACTGATTGGGGTTGTGATTGTGCAGGATCTCTTCATAAAAAGGTTGAATGTTTGAAGCATGCTTGGAAGTGGCGGATATATATTTGATTTAGTTGATAAGAAGAGATGAAGCATCTTATGGCAAGATGCTTGGGAGGACATCTGGTCGGCCTATGTGTTGATGTCTACATCCCAAAGTAGGGAGGGTGGCATTGGTCATGGAGCTCCGGCCTTGGATACGCACCTAGATCTCTAGGTTGGTGATAGAGCTTAAAAGCCTGATAACACCTAGAGTGGCTAAAGCTTGAGTTTGCCTTAGTCCCACCCGATTAGAGTACCCGGTCAGGGATCTAATCTATAGCACTAAGTGTGCTAGAACTCTTCATAGTTCATCTCATTTTGAGATCTTCCATGTACTTTCATATGTATGTAATTATGAATACCTCCCTAGTTAAGAGGGACTGTTGAAAAATATAACTAGTGTCGGTCTTCATAATTGTACTTGTCAAAAGAAATTTTATTATTAAGGAAAATGACTTATTAAAGCATAGGTTTCATGCTTAGGTCAATGTTTTCTAGGTCAAAGCCCCCATTCAAGGCTTCTAGGTTTTGTCTTGATTCAATAGAGTCATTGTCATTTTTATTAGACCCTTCCTGGGCTTTTGTATCATGCAAAAAGAATTATTTTTTAGTCAAAAAGGTTATTTGTCACTTCCACACCAAATCGGCCCTGTCCCCATGAAGTCGGCCTACATTAGGTCAATTCAACCTAGCAAAAAGGCTATATATAGAGAGGCAGTTCGACCTATTTGGAGCACTCACTCAACAAGTTCAATATTCAAGGAAGAGAAGCAGAAAAGAGAGCAAAGTCGCTGGAGAAGGACGAAAGAAGTTGGGAAGACCTAATTCAAGTTTTCAGGCTATGTATCTCTCACACATGCGAAGCTTTTGGGTAGTTGTTGGGGCCAAAATTTAGAGTCTACTGCAGGTCCTAAATTATGTAGTTGGGGGCTGAAACTCTGTTGTTGGGGGGCGGAATTCTAGATTGAAACTCTTACTGGGAAGTTGTCACTTGGAGACTTTGATAGGGATCATCTATTGGAAGGAAGGGTTGACTTGGTGGTTGGGGGAGGTCTTTGTCTAAGTCTAAAGGGTCTTGGATTGTCTCATCTTGATTTGAACCTACTAGTGGAAGAGTTGGATTGGGATTTCCCCTTGAAGGGGTTTTTCCCTAGCTGAGTGGCTACATCTTGTGTCTCTTGTTCTTCTGGTCTTCATATACATATAATTTGGTAATTCCTTGATGAAAGATAAATTAATAAGGAAGTAAAAGAAACCAACATAATTCACAAGTAATTATCAAGAAAGAGGAATCAAGCCCTAATTCCTATAAGCATTGATTTCTCAACAGGGTCAACAATGGCACTAGGACAACCTCAGCGCTCTCTTAGGGCACCGTGGGTCAGGACATTCTTCCAAGATCTTGAGATATTGATATACATTCTTTTGCTTTGGGATTCCCAACTTTGTATATCCCTACTAGATGATGATTGTAATTTCTAGGTCTTATATCTCATAGACCAGTTATGTTTTTATAGGAGTTGCAATTACACTCCCACATGTGCATTGACTTTGATGTACCTAGCAATCCTTTTTGGCCTATTAACAGTCATTCATTAGACATTAATAAAATTATCTAATCTTATCTACTCTACTATTAACTACTTTATCTTATTGAGGGCTACTTCGTACTACATATAAATAGAATAAGGAACTTTTTGGGCAAAAAGTTTTCAAAGCAAGTGCAATGCTCCCAATTGGATAGTATGAGACAGAATAATGTATAATATTCCAAATTTTGATTTTCCGCGTTAGAGGTGACTTTTGGAATAGGACGCCACTCTAGCATTAGGACTTAGGACAAAAAAGGGAAATTGCAGCTCTAGTGGAACATGGGGCCCACAAGACAGAGACATTTGGCCCAAGAAGGGAACTCGCACTCTTGGAATTGAGATAAAGAGGAGGGGGTGCGAAATAGGAGAGAGGAAGAGTGGAGGCCACCAAGGGAGAAAAGGGGGCCAACAATTATAAATAAGGAGAAGAGGCCTTCATTTGTATCTTTTGTCAACTTTACTTCTGAACACAAGTTCTCTTGAGTTGTTTAGCCATGACAACCAGTGTTATTTAGCACAAGGGATTTCCAAGCAGGAATTCCACCTCTACCTTCGGTGAACTTTGAGTGTCACCCTAGGAGAGTAAGGGGGAGTTTGTTCCAGGTGTTTGAGGAGCTAATTTGCAGATCATTCATCATCTTGGGTGTGTTTTTTCTTAGGGCGAAGAAAGGGAATTCGTGTGTTGAAAGGAGCTAGCAGGAAGTGAAGATTGAGCCACAGATTTCGCAAGAGTTTATCCATTGGAAGGGAAAGTTTCCTCTTGGTATTTTGTAGCGCTGAGAATTTTTTATTTTGGAGTGTTGAATTGTCTAAAATCTACGCCTGTGCAAAGATCACTAGACATCTAATACACAGCCATAGAAAGCAGGGAAATTTCATGGGAGTTGGGCAAGAAGAGATAAAGAGATTTGGAGGAGTGGTTGCAGGGTTTGGAGGAGATTTTCCAGGAATTGATTTAGCTTCCTACAACAACATTCTTTCTACTGGGCAGTTTTCCAACCAGTTGGAGTCACGCACTTCTTGGGGGTCACTGGGGCATGTTGGATTCTGCCCAAACCCTTTCTGGGTTTTTGTGGGTTTGGTGAGAGAAGGCTAGGATTAATTTTACAAAATTTCCTGAGCACTTCTGAGGGCAAAATTCCTAGTTCCATTCAACAGTAAGCAACAAAAATTGTTGGAGGAGGTCGCAGTTTACCCTAGGATCATTTCCACCACTTGGTTCCGTGAGGTATTTCTAGGTTTGGTTGGAGCTGGTGTGGAGAGCCTACATTTAATTTTGCAAAATTTTTGGAGCAAATATGAGGGTCGAAATCTCAGTGCACCTACAGCAGTAGTGGCAGTGATTTTCTAGGTCAGTGTAGAGGTTTTTTTTGGTGGAGTCATTCCAACATTTGGGCATCACAATTCCAACCAGGGTTCTTGCCATAGCTTGTAGTAGCAAAGCCCAGGTTCCTCTGATCTCATTTATTGTACTCATATTTATCAGAATTAATACAATGGCTCAAAGTTTTTGCCCATATTTTCATGTTCAAATGTGTGGTTGTGCATTTCTAAATTTAGTAGTTGTAGCTAGTTCATTGCTTTTGTTATCTGCGGCATTTTTTTCTATTTGGAATATTACAGTGATATCAGAGCCATGATCTTAGCCAGTTGTGGGGTAGCCAACGAAATCATGGAAGATTTGAGTATGTATGCACAGTGATGAGTTAAACCATAGACAACCCAAGGCTCAAGGAAGATTTAGTATGTATGAATTCTGGGCTGGAATCTGCAACGATGAGAGATTGGCCTAGTTAAGGAAGGTGTCCAACCAGATTCGTCCTCATCCTTACAGCAGCGACTAGAGGTGTGCAAGCCATGGGGGTGCAACCATCTACACCATGTGGGGAAAGTCGACAAACTCAGGGCACCAATTCTCCTCAAAAGCAACAGGCAAGACAAGGACAGTTAGAGGGTGAGACCAAGAGGCGTTTTTGTTTGTGGAGAACTAGCTTTAGATATCAGGAGCTTGAGGAGGAGGTTGAGCATGAGCCTACAGGCACACAGGGTTGTGAGGGGCACGTAGATACACCCAACATGACGCAAGAGTCACCCTTGTTGGAGATTCCTTTGATAGCTCCGGCAAACACCTTGGGGGAGAGAGTAGAGCATACACTGATTGTAATGTTCCTAGAATAATTTCCCTAAAATCTATTTCACAATTTTGCATTTTTTACTATTATGGGGGCCCATGAAATTTTGGGGATGAAACTTAGGAAGGGGGCCGAAATCATAATGTTAGTGGAATGTGGGGGCCACACCCACATGTAATATGCACCCCCTTGGAGAGAAAAGTCGAAATATTGGATGGAGGGACCTACATGAGGAGGCAAGAAAATTATAAATAGGACCATAGAAACTATTGGTGCTTTTTTATCACTCATCTATTTCCTTTGTTACTCCAGTTGTTTAGCTAGGTCACAAGTATTGCTTAGCACAGAGTTTTCCAAGGGGAGAACTCACCCTTCTTTTGGAGGACTTCGAGTGCCACCCTAGGAAGGTAAATTTGTTGTTACATTGGAGGGAGATTTGTCGAATTATAGGAGCATCTTTCAGCCATTTCCCTCGGCTAATCCGTGTTCCAAGAGGACGCATTAGAGGATCACGTGCCACTCATTTCAGCGATTTTCCAGGGGGTGTTTGCCGGGAGATATTTAGAGAAGATGATTCAGGGGAAGATTAAGCTTGGTGGAGAATTTTGGGGCTAAAGATCACTGACTTTGAGAGGAACAAATTTCTCTTCCTTGGGCCCACGCAAGAGAGACACTGGACATCGATTTTTAGAGTTGGGCTCAACTCTTTGGTGTCGAGACTTTAGCACATCATCTCTCCTACTTTAGGAGAAATTTCCTAGAGACTTTCACTAGCAGGTTGATGAAGGATAAGAAGGATTCTAGTAGATTCCAGCACTGGGGGACACAGTTTCTATTCAAGAGGGCGTAGTGCGAAAATAGGGCAATTCCGGAGGTCGGAATTAGCCCAATTCTTTTCTGGGTTTTGCTGGGTTTGGTGAGAGGAGATCGAGGCTAATTTTGCAAAATTTTCTGAGCACCGGAGGTGGGGCAAATCTTCATTTTTTCCAGCCAGCAATGCATTTTCACTAGGGTCTGCGCAAAACCTTGCAGAGGAGTTGCTCTACAGCCGTTGGGAAGTCATTGTTGGACACCTGGGGCTTGTAGCTTGCCTTGAGCAAGCCCGGGTGCATTCCTTCCATCACACATTGTACTCCTATCATTTGATAATAAAATTGGCCCATTTTGGAGTGGTTTTGGAGCATTTCTGGTTACATGACTGCATGTGTAATTTCTTGTGTTAGATGTGCTTAATTCACTTTGTTTATCACTGTTAATATCCATTTGGGATATTACAGTGGTACCAAAGCTCAGGTCTTGGCTCAGCTGTGAGGATTTTTCCGATGAACGAGGAGGATAGGCAAAACATTACTTACAGAAGGCAAAGGTACCAGAGCAGGGAAAGAGAGTTGGAGATTACACCAAATACCGAGGCACTAAAGCAAGTAGTGGTGGTGAGAAATATGGGGGAGGGAGTAAAGAGGAAGAAACATTTGATAGCCTCTTAAAGGCCCTAAATGATTTGGCCAAAGGGCAGAAGAGATGTTGGATGAACTCAAGCAGCAGAATCGGGACAAGAGCCTAGAACAAGACTTTTTGTTTGGGGAGACTTCAGGTGCATCTCAGCAATATGACCACCATTCATCCATCACTCATCCTCAGGCCTATAGTGGGCCAACCAGGACCACATTACCTATGTTCTTGCCAACAAGTCCAGGTGAGCAAATGGAGCAAGATGATCAGATGCCCATGGGAGACTATTTCCGGGAGTGGCAGTCCAAGGGGGAGGATTTCAAAGTAGCTTTATACTTCGGAGATTTCTGTCAGCTCAAGCAGAACGAGAGGGGCAAGAGCACTGGTGGGTCTAGCACGCAGAGTTTACAGTTGCAGCATACCATTGTGAGGATGTATTTTCCCACATTTGATGGATCTTCCAAGTGCACTGCTCGAGCTTGGGTGGAGACGTTAGACACCAATTTCTAGCTTAACCGGATGACGAAGGTGGAAGCCATCAAAATGGCTACCTTGCAGTTGGAGGGAGAGGCACACGACTGGTGGTTTCATGGCTTGACCGCGCCAGGGCATGCCAACGTGACCTCCTATGAAGATTTCACACAGAGAGTGGTGGAGCATTTTGATAAGGACCCAGAGGCCCATTTCAGAGAGTTGACCCAGCTAAGACATACCAACTATCCAAAGCTATATATACCAAAGTTTTTGAGGGTCTCAGTCATTAAGCCAAATTTATCTAATGCCGGGAGGGTGTACACATTTGTAGAGGGCTTGCTAGGGTCATTACATGGGCTAGTGAGATCCTATAGACCCACTACTTTGCAGGAGGTTGTGACTTGTACCAGAGATTTGTAGGGGGCAATCCCCAAGACTCGAGCACCTATACCAACACAAGCTCCCTTTCCACAAAGGGGACGTGACACGAAGCCCCAACCACAGCAAGTAGTCCAGGGGCATGGACAGTTGGATGAGGAGACTAGGAGAGACCTCCAGAGGAGGAAGCTATGTTTTACCTGTTAAGAGCCTTGGGCACCAAGCCATAGGTGCACTGCTAGCAAGGCTCACTATATTGAGGTATTTTCTGACAGTGAACTCGAGGATGATGGGGGACCAAACATAGAAGGGGAGGAAAGTGAGCCACATGCAGCAGGGGGGCATCCACCACCACCACCGCTTGGGGGAGCACCATTTGCACCTAGAGGGGGTGTACTAGCCTCATTGAGGGGAGTTCTGAGATACTTGACATTGAGGATTAGAGGTATAGTTTAGGGGCAGTGTGTTTCAGTATTGGTAGACAATGGGGCCACCCACAACTTCATAGATGCCCAGATGGTAGAGAGGAGGCACATTCACATAAAGTCCTTTGAAGGCTTCTTCGTTCTTGTACTAAGTGATAGGACCATGCAATGTACCAGATATGTTCCCTCTTTAACCGTGATCATAGGGAACTACTCAGTGACTGATCACTTCTTTATGGTTGAGGTACCAGACACCAACGTGATGATGGGTGTCAAGTGGCTCTATTCTCTTGGACGGGTCACTACGGATTGAGGGAAGTTGGAGATGGAGCTTATGGGGTTGGATGGCGAGTTAGTTGTTCTTCAGGGCATGCATTCATATCCTCCACAGACAGTTTCAGCACACAAGATGGAGGTTGACTTGAGACATGGAGGGTCGGGGGCATGGAGTGGGCAGTGGAGTTGAGGATTTCTGAGGTTGAGAGTCAACCCATGCCACCACACCCCGACATACAGGCCATCTTGCACAGGTATCTGGTAGTGTTTGGGGACATACCACCAAGGCAGCGACCTGACAAAAGGTTTAAGCACACGATTGAGCTAGAGCCGAGGGTACAGGCAGTTATTACCACTCCATATAGACATCCCAAGGCCTACAACGATGAGATTGAACGAGCCATTCAAGAATTGTTGGCACTTGGGCACATAAGGCCTAGCTCTAGCCCTGTCGCTTCACTAGGTGTTCTGGTGAAGAAGAAGGATGGGACATTACGCATGTGCATAGACTATTGGGCACCCAACAAGAAGACACTGAAGAACCGCTACCCCATTCCACACATTGATGAGTTGATGGATGAGCTTAGAGGAGCCAAGTACTTCTCTAAGATAGACTTGCGTTCGAGGTACCAAGAAATCAAAGTGAGGGATCAAGGCATCCCCAAAACAGCGTTCAGGTGTCACTATGGGCATTTTGAGTTCCTAGTTATGCCCTTCGGGTTGACAAACGCACCTGCCACTTTCCAATCCCACATGAACCATGTATTTCGTACGCAATTGCGGAGATTTGTGTTGGTGTTCTTCAATGACATTCTGATCTACAGTAGAACCTAAGAGGAGCATCTGCAGCACTTGGAGGTAGTGTTGTGCATTCTAGAGGAGCAACGGTTCTACACCAAGTTGTCCAAGTGCGAGTTTGAGTTGATAGATATGCTCTATTTGGGACATATTATTGGAGAGGATGGCATGAGGGTGCATGAGGAGAAGATAAGAGTCATCCAGGATTGAATAGTACCCCAAAATGTGATCGAGTTCAGGGAGTAGGCAAATGCGGTTATTAAAGGAAGTTTGTGAAGGACTTCTCACAATTGGCAACTCCCCTCACTGATTTGACCAAGAAGGGGGCCTTCGCATGGACAGATAGAGCACAGGCAGCATTTGAGCACCTCAAGGAGGTGATGAGCAGTTGCCTAGTATTAGCACTTCCCGATTTCACTCAGCCATTCACCTTGGAGTGTGATGCATCAAGTGAAGGCATTAGTGCATTTTTGTCAGAGGATGGCCACCCCATCGCTTTTGAGAGTCGGAAACCCCTTTTGCATGAGAGGTCGTATTCCATTTACGACAAGGAGATGTTGACCATTATGCATGCATTGGTTGAATTCCAACAGTACTTGGTGGGCAACAGGTTTAGTGTGTAGACTGACCACAACAGTCTTTGTCATTTTCTGGGGCAAAAGGGCCTCAATGGCAGACATTAGAAGTGGGTCAGTAGAATCCAGGCCTACAATTTTGATATAGAGTATATCAAGGGCAAGCACAATGTAGTGGCAGATGCATTATCCACGAGGCCCGCGACACTTACACTCATGAGCATCTGCCATGATTGGAAGGCACAGTTGTTGGTAGAGTACTCCAAAGGTCTTGGAGGATACACATGTTGATGAACATTACAGGGTGATCGCTGACTCATCTACTACAAGGGACGCATATTCTTAGTGTCGGGTTCACAATTGAGGGAGAAGATTCTCCACACAGCCCATGACTCCCCATTGTCAGGACACCAGGGGTTCTTGAAAACATATAGCATTGTTAGAGAACGCTTCACGTGGAAGGGCCTCGAGGGAGACGTGTTGAGGCAAGTGGAGTGTGAGGCTTATCAGAGGAACAAGGGAGAGTTGACCCATCAGGTCATGTTGTTGTAGCCACTTCCCATTCCTAAGGGGAAATGGGAAAGTGTAATGTCCCAAATGAAATAAATTTGGAACAAGCACTTCACATAAAAATTATCATGCATTAAACAGAACATTTCCATATAAAATTAAGCAAATAGAGCACTACAATTCCATAACACAATGAACAGAAAATTCTCAGCTTTAATATATTAGAAAAACAGAGGTTTACATGCACATACAACCCATATAGCTAAGATAAACCGGCCTCAAACAAATCTACAATAATGTCGCAATCGGCCTCCAAAACAAACTTAAAAACAATAAACTGCAACCTGTGAACCTTGAATGGATCCACAAAGGGAAGAGATGGGTGCTCGCCCACTGAATCACCTGAGGGTTTTCGTCCTGGGGCTACTGCTGAAGTAGAGAACCAAGTTCTCCAAACCTCACCACAAAGACAATACACAAATCCCAAATGTCTCCAAATGTCCTCCTCCTCTTTTTATAGATCTAATGGATAGATCTCCAAGCCTCTAGAAGCATCTTATTTTATTATTTTATTATTATTCTAGAAGCTCCTCCATTGACTTTATCAAGTGACCTTTTAATTTTACTTTTTTTCACTTAAGTCACTTTTGACCCATTTTCCCCAATTAATTATTTTTCCTTAATTAAATGGCTAATTAAAGTCATTTTTAACTAAGGAAAATGGAAAACCGACCACCATACTCTCTTCGGCCACTGTAAATCACTTATTAGTGTCCCATCCTGTAGATTGTTGAAATTTGGTACCGGAGGACAGGTGGTTCCCTTAGGCTTTGATCTTTGGCCTAGGGAAAAGTGTCCAAAAGATTTTAATTTTTCTCCTAAAGTGACTTTAACTGATAAAGTTACTAAGTCTAATTTTAAAGTGACTTTTATAAAGTCAATGAAAAATTAGAAAGGAAAAGTGACTTTGGAAATAAATGACTAAGTGGGTCTTTATTAAAGTGGGGTGAATTAAAAAATAGAAAGTGAGATTTGATTGTGCATTTAATCTCAGCCATTGATCTAAATCTATCTCAGCCATTGGATTTAGGGATCACCCAAAAGTCATTTAGGGTTGGGTTAAAGGAGGAAAATGAGGAAAAAGATCATCCATTCTTTCATGAGCAGATTGGGAGAAGGAGAGCAAGAGAGCAAGGGAGATTTCTAGACAGGAAGGAGAAAGAGGCAGCAGTTTGGCACACATACCAAGGAGCTCTTCAGCAAATCAGAACAGCAGAAAGAACAAGCAGAAAAAGCTGATTTTTTGCTGAAAAACTGATTTTTGGGCACGAATATCAAGGAAGTGATTTTCAGCATAGAAATCGAGGTTTGTCCGTACAGTCCGTACATCCGTACAGTTCGTACCGCGCGTACAGCAAGTTTCCAGGTTGTCTGTTGGGCTGAAAACAGATAAGTTTGCTTGCTGGAAATTTTATTTTGCTGAAATTTTCTCACTGTAAAAAGGCATTTTCCATAAATAAAGAAGAGCTCTCAAACTGGTTTTCCCCAAGAGTTGTAGGGGGTTTTTCCAGGGTCACATTGACCAAAAATATCAGTGTTTTAATGTGTTTTAATGGCTGCTTATTACTGCTGATTTTTATTTCTGCAATTTCCAGCATTCTCTAAATTTTCCAGAATTTGTGTTTTCAACAATTTTTTTTTTTCCAACTTGTTGAATGTATGTTTATGGGAAAGGGCATTTAACTACATGGAAGAAATAAGGAGAAACTAAAAACCGGGGTGGGAAAACAAATTTTTTTACATGGTATCAGAGCTTGAGTGCTGAAGGGCAGTTTGGGACAGCAAAAGAAAAAAATTACAGCTGCTGATTTTTCACTCAAAAAATTCCAGCAAGCTGATTTTTCATAAACAACAGGTTTTATCTTTACTACAGCAGTGCTATTTTTCATTTTTAGGACAACAGGATGTCATTGGGATTGAGGGTGGAGGATAGGTTGGATGGGCATACAAATTACAACGTTTGGAAGGAGAGAATGCAGAGTATCTTTGAGGAGGCAGAACTCTGGGATATCATGGTGCATACCACACAGAACCCTGTTGTTGTGCCTACTGATGCTACTCAGTTGACAGCTTATAATAAAAAGAACAAGGGTAAGAGACTGATTCTAGACGGAATCAAAGACCATTGCATTCCTCATGTGAGAGGAAAGAGCAATGCCCATGAGATGTGGACAGCATTGTCCAATCTCTACCAGAGTACCAATGAGAACCGGAAAATGGTTCTAAAGAGAAGCTGAAGAACATTAAGATGGGCAATGATAGTGCAGCTGGATATCTCACTAAGATTACTAATGTGAGAAATGAGTTGGTAGCGATTGGAGAGGCCATTCCACCCACTGAGTTGGTGCGGATTGCGGTAAATGGCCTCCCCGTTCCTGGATGAACTTTGCTGATGGGATTTGTGCACGTGAGAACCTTCCCACATGGGAGAGGTTTTGAGATGATTGCATTCAGACAGAGATCAAGAAAGGTCAGCTTGGGGCAGCCAAGCCAGTTGAGCAGGATGAGGATGTAGCACTGGTAGCAGGAGGCAAGAAAGGCAAAGGGAAGAAGCAGGCTTCCACAAGCAGTGGTGGGGGCAAAGGCAAAGGTAAAGGTAAACAGGTTAACACACAGAAGGACTATTCCAAGGTGAAGTGTTGGAATTGTCAAAAGATGGGACACTATGCAGTTGTGTGTCCGGAGAAGAAGAAGAAGAAGGGGAAGGACCAGAGTTTGGCAGCTTCAGCAGAGATTGAGGACTTCGCAGGTCGTTTTGACCGGGAGTTTGCGTTCACTACGTTTGAGTCCTCTAGTGCAGGATCACCTGCCATACAAGTTCAGAGGGAGCAGGCTTTTCCCTCGATTAGCGGAGCATCTACAGGTATCTAGTATGTAGACAGTGGGGCTTCACGTCATATGACAGGAGTTCGTGAGTACTTCTCAGAGCTTTCAGAGAGTGACACTGATGTAGAGGTAGTACTCGGTGATGACAAAGTTGTTAGAGCAGTCGGAGTGGGGACACTGACATTTTAGAGGGAGTCCAAACCTCCCTTGAAAGTGACAAAGGTTCTTTATGTGCCAGGGATGAGGAAGAACCTCATATCTGTCTCAGCTTTGGAGGACAGAGGATATGAGGTACTGTTCAGGGGAGGACAGGTGTTGATGTATCCCAGGGGCGCTCCAGCTGAGTCAGCTAGAGTGATAGGTGTACGCCATGCAAAGGTGTACAGGTTTGCATTCCAGCCCCTTTTGGCATTGAATAGTAGTACCGACAGCAGAGCTAGCAGTTCTGAGCAGTGTGAGATTTGGCACCGCAGGATGGGACATATGTATCATGGAGCCTTGAGGACCTTGCGGGATATCACTACAGGTATGCCAGATTTCAGTACTGATCACTTTGATACTTGTAGAGGATGTGCTATGGGCAAGTTTGCCAAATCCCTTTTTCCCAGCAGTGACAGCAGAGCGACTGGGATACTTGATTTGATACATTCTGATGTGAGCGGTCGGATGTCTCATGTTTCCTTGAGTGGATATGAGTACTATGTTTTATTCATTGATTATCACTCCAGGAGGACCTGGATTTATTTCTTGAAGACCAAGAGTGAGATCTTCAAGCGGTTTCAGGAGTTTAGAGCTCTTGTGGAGACACAGACAGGTCGGAAGATCAAGTCCCTGAGGTCGGACAATGGGGAGAGTACACCCTTGGAGAGTTTGTTGATTATTGTGTGGAGGCAGGCATTAGGAGGGAGTTCACTGTTCCTTACAACCCCCAGCAGAACGGGGTTGTGGAGAGGAAGAACAGAT
>APFE031167499.1:0-11192 GCA_000404065.3 Pinus taeda | reverse complement strand
GAAGACAATTATTTTCTAGGGAAAATCACAGTTAAAAACCCCTATTATCTATAAATTTAATTAATAAAAATATATGAGAAGATTACAATCCTTTTCTCAAGCCCGAGCAACCTCTGCACTATCTCTATCTATCTCACTACGTCCTAGGCAAGCCTTGGATGAATACAATATGATTTTCTTAACCTTAAGCTCAACCTGCACAAGTATTTTCTATCCTCTACGTGACATACTAACTTTAGCCAATACTTAGCCAAATTCCTAGCCTTCCAAGCTCCTACTTCCTTGCCTTGTCCCCTTTGGAATTAGCCCCTGTTTAATGGGGATACTCCTCAATTTATAATTGCACAATCCCTATAGGCCTTCCTTCAATTGCATGAACTATTGGTTTAATTTAGCTGATTTTACAACTCATATTACATTGTCCCTGAAATCCGATCTCAATTTGGTCTTTCTTTAATATGGCATGCATGAGTTAATTATGAGTGAATCCTCAGTTTATTAGTTTATCACTACAGTAAGCACCACACTACACTTCAGGCAACACCCCATTATTGGACAAGAAGCACCTCGCTACTACATGTTTCACCCCACTACTGCAGGTTCTACCCCACTGACTTCAGGTCACAGCCCACTACTACAAGTTACACAACACTACTATAGGTTACACCCCACTATAGGACCTCCCACAAATTCCTCCACCAGTTGGAATTAATTTAACTGAATTTAACTCAATTAGGCTGAATTAAATAATTACAAGTCAAAATAAACTCAATTGTGCTCCTATTTGTAGGAGACATTCTACATGACTCTAGTTAGACTCTCAACTCGAATTAACTAAGCCAACTAAGTCAAATTAACTTAGTTAACTATTACAAGTTGTCATAAGATGTGGAATTACATTTTTATTCTCAATTTAATTCAAGGATAAATTAAATTAGGATTTTTCTTGAAGTTATTTTTAACATTTCTTATTGCTATTTTCAACAGAGAATACCAGAGATAAACAAATTTTGATATACATGATCGCCTACCTTGTAACTTACTCATTAAATTCATAATTCATAACTTCTCAAGGAATAATATAAAATAAATAATTGTACAGACTAAAATGTTGTTGATAATTCACCTACATTAACAATTTTAAGAGTACAAGACTCACACAAAGTTGAGAAATATTAGTAAATAACAATGAAAATAAGTTAGCCACACCTACAAATGATATTAATACTACGGTTTTCTCTAGCACTTACGTCAGTAGCATATTTTCATATGCAGGTTCTTTACAAAGAAGGGGTTATGTTATTTTGCGTAAATATATTCAAACCAACCCGAATACTTTTACCAATTAAACATCTTAGGAGAGTTACAAAACCTTTATCACTTAGTTTTTGACTTTTGGAAATATATTAGCGACGAATTGGTAGTTGATGTTCTTCTTTCTCTGGTACCTTTAATAGTTCCTATACATTAATGTCCTTGGGATTATTTACGAGTGGTATTCAAGCTCTGCTATTTGCAACTCTAGCTGTAGCTTATATACGTGAATCCATGGAGGGACATTATTAATCACTATCCAATCAAACATAATATTTTCTAATGTACCAACCGATGACTTGATATGTATGATAGAAAAAAATCTAATTTCTTAGTAAAAAGATCTTTTATAGTTAACAAGACTCAAACAAAGTTGAGAAATATTAGTAAATAGCAATGAAAATAAGTTAATATCAAACATATAATTAATCCATCTCTTTTTTTTATTGTAGAAAACTAAACAATCATGTGAAAGAACATATTTATCTACCTTTTGTTGTTCCAAGATGAAAGAAAGAAAGTGTGTCTACCTTTTTTGCCAATCTGTGCTTAACAAAGAAACGAATAAACAAAATAAGAGGAAATTTCCATTAACAAAACACACTAAATAATAACTCATCTAGTTCCACTTGTGAAATAAAATTTAACAAACCAAAAAAATTCTCATGGTGGGTGACTTGAAGAAATTTAATGTACCAAGAAAGAATTCAGATGAGGATGTCTCCTAAAACAATGGCTAAACACCTCGTCTTCATGCTTGCAAAGACCTCAGATGGACTCAAATCAAATTTATTTGTACAAACTCTCTCAATAAATGTAGACAACACAATATGCACATACCAAAATATTAAAGAAAAGGAAAAAATATTCTAATACCAACTTACATAACACAATGTTCACATACGATTTTTATCACCCGATCGATAATAGTTAAAATTACCATTACACTGCCAATTGCTACATAGTAAATTTGAAATCATTGCTAGGAACTGGATCCAACTTATTCAAATTGTCTTTGGATAACAATTACCCATGCCCTAAAAGAGGGGAAATTACTTTTCACATTAAAAGGAAGAGAAATTTGGTATTGATGTCATGTCAAGGGCTAGTCTGCCAATTTGGAAGCAAATACAAATTGAAAAATAATTTATGTGTTTTGAGGCATAAAACAAGAAGAAGAGTGGGGACCACATAACTAGATCTACCTTATTGGCATGTTGGTGGATGTAACCGTCCCCTCATTTCCTATGGTGGTGTGTTTGAGGATAGTCTTATTTTTTTTTCTTGTAATACAGATACTATTTTTTTTTAATGGATTTTTAACAAGTATTCTCCCAAGCACAGGATTAAAAATGGTAGTCATTATGGTGTTTGTATATAGTATGTACTTTCTCTTTTATCTAAATGTTTCACTTATATGTAATTGGTAATTTCAATAGCATTACTTACTAGCAATTGAACCAAATGTTCTAAAGGAAGCATCATAAGGTGGTGACATACGAAATCAATAAATCATTGATTTTGTTAGATAAAGACGAGGAACATCTATTTTTTTCTTTCCAAGCGGAACTATTACACATCCATGTCTGCACGTCCACATGTGCTACTGTAATCAATTACTTGTAACCTATATATCTTATGAGAAGAAGAAGCACCACCCGGTGGCTGAGAATTGTGGGTCACCATTCTCAACAAGTCCAAATAACTCCCATTCTGATACAAAATTATGGGTTCCTAATATCAAAATATCCACATCAAAATTAAGCTACGATGACCACTAAGAGAAACACAATGGATTCATGGACCAATATTTGTTGGGTGAAGGCATCAATTCAAGAAAATATACTCCATATTTTATGTCATTCATGAGCAATAAAAAAAAAAATTCAAACATAAAGTCCATATTTTTATTCATAAAAATACAAAATTTTATGAAACATTTTTTTAGCTCAAGAAAATAACATGGGAAAATGCACTAAATCCAAATAGTCTAAATGATGCATGTTCTAAAACTTCACCAAAATGTATCAATCACGAGTCTCATCACAGTAAAAATGTTGATTTAATTGGATTTAAACAACAAATAGTGCCTAAATGCACATGAACATGTTTTTCTGTGAGAGAGAAGGATATAAATAGTTTGATGGTCTTGGTGAATCATGGTAGATCACTTCATATCATAAAAGACAACTTTCATGTGAATCCAGATTATACAATAACAATAATTTACATGAATAGACTTTAGAAAAGGTGTCATAGCTAAAGTCTCAGCCTTATTATAAGACGCATGTTCACCCTGGATAGGAGCGAAGGAATGGAATGGATGAAATTTCAAAATCTTTACAAATTTTGGATACTTTAAGGAATTTTTCCTTACAAATTATGTTGTATCTCGAAATAGAAATTTCAAATTTTAGTAATTATGCCATGGACCAGTTACATTTAGGAGAATGGAACCTATGCAAACCTGGATGAGATAACAACATCAAAATATGTAGAAGCATTTTCCTACTTTTTAAGAAAAAGTATCTAATTCTTGTTTGGAAATAGTAGGCTCTCTTGATGTTCGATCTCTACTCTTTGTAATTTTCTATGTGGGCTTTGAAATGGAATGAACATGTGCCTTTGTTGGGGAACTACCTCTAAGATATGAAGGCACTAGTATGTTTGAAACGGAATAAGATGAAGGACTATAAGAAACATCGAAGATTGGCTGATCAAAATTACATCTCATTCCACACTTACACATACCATATTGGTTGTAATAGGTGCTTTCCTTGGGTCATATATTGCCCAAGGCTATTTAATATTTTCAACATAAAATAATTAGGCTTTAGTTAGTGTTTCTTGTGTAGGACCATTTTGATCAAATGACTGAACAAAATCAACAAAATCATTAGGTGGATCACATCATAAATAGCCCAAGTTTTCTACAAATTATTTTTTCCTTTTTTTTTTATGAATGGAGAAGGTCCATGTATGGCATAAGAAAATTCCACAGACTCTAAAACAACTGATAGAGAATCTTTATATTTTGGTTATTATACCTTATGTAACATCTTTATATGATATTTTTTATTAATTGAAGTGTCACTCATGGCATCACTTCTACCCATACACATGTTTTTTGCGTTAGCTCACAAGAACTAAATATTACATGATGCCTAATTTCCGTAGACTTTTTCTCTCACTTTTACTTTCTTTTTTTTATTGATTTTCTTAAAGCCCTTTTCACATTTTTAGGGATCAAAGGGATTTTTTCTCATGGATATTGGACTAGGCCGTCATAGTGCTCACTACAAACATTCCCTGTAGCACCTTCAGAATCATAGCCATAGTCCGAAATGTTACATTGTTTCTGTATATCCGACCCTTAAGTGTGTCTAAATACTTTGTTTCTATCAATTAGTGAATTTTACATTTTTTATTTTCAATCGGTTTAACCTCGAAAAGGCTTAATTTTATATAATGTCAAAAATCAAACCAAAACCCTGCCATTATAACTATAGGCTATCTTTTAGACAATTCCATAAACTATAAAATAATATATAAAAAATAGGTATATGCCCGTTTTTTCTTGAAAAGTGCATTACTGAGTGCATGTATTAAGGATATGATTGTAAGAGACAATGCTAGCGGCTTTTTGTGTCTCATATACCAATATTATGGAATTCCATGCTTAATTATATGTATATGATGAATGGAACAAATGGCCCTAAGAGGTCATGTAGAGGCTCACAGAGAGTTGTTATAATTATTGAAATGAATGATTATTATTTGCAAAACCCCAGACCTAAAAGGAGCTTCTAACAAAAGTTTATCACAAAGGAAAAAATCACAATTAAGGGAGGAGACAGGACACAAAGTGCATCCAGCCACTGCAAACAAACCACAATTCCAAGAGCTTCCTTGAGTTACCACCGAAGCCACCCAGAAGCTAGAGGGAGCCACGAATCACCATTCTAAGAAGTGTGATAAATCATGAGCCTAAGACACTAAGAATTTATGCCTAGCATGCAACGTGGTATAGAGTCACCCTTACATTTAACCACCAGCCTAAAACCATTGAGAAGAATGTTGAAGTATTTTGAAACCAACAATCCTAGGACATGAAACATATTTTCCAATGAAATTTGGGTTGCATTTAGTGAAGGCCAATTCCTATTGATAGTAACTTAATGGTTGTATGTGGGTGGCCACCCATTTAAGAGGGAGAGTGATCGAAGGAAAAATGCATGCTGGCAACCAAAAAACCACACCATGCATCAAAATTTCATAAGCCTAATAAATTCACCAAGAAATTCACAATAAACAAAGAATGGGTGATATAGTTTACACATGCAACAAATGAGATGGAAAATCTAGAGCCTTCAAATTGTGATGAAACAAAGGATTCCTTGAAAAGACCAAACAAGAATGGTAAACCATGGGGGATATTCTAGGCTTCAAATCCATATTATAATCAAATTAGGTGGGGGTTTCCAAGTGTGAAACCCTTGGTAAGGAACATGCCCTAATAGCGAGAATACTAGAAGAAAGTTAGAAGTAGTCCAATTACATATTATGATGAAAGAATGGCCATTAGAGGCATGACTAACCGAAAATAACATGGAAAATATCATCTTTTTCTTTGACTAATGTTCCTTAAGAAATAGTATATATGACAAAAATAAGCCGGAGGGAGGACATTGCCTCACATTAACACCACCCTCATTCGACATTGCAAGGAACCACTAAAAATCATAATAAAGAGCCGTAATTTTTCGTGAGGTAAATAAGATGTGGAGTACAATGAGTAAGTCCCTCCTGGTGTGGGCATATTTTCAAGGTGAATTTGAGCATGTTCCAAGTGGCTACTTGTCCATTTTGTCCTAGATCACTCGCCTAAAATCGTCAAAGTTATGCACCTAGCATGTGGAAATAATAATAATAATAATAATAATAATAATTCATGATAAAATGAATTAATATATAAGTTAAAAAACATGTAACAAGATTCTTAACCATGGATATTCACCACCACCTTATCATGGAGATTCTTAATTTTTAAATGTAGCATTTTTTACAATACCAGATCTTATCAATATCACATGCCAAAAAAAAGTCATTTTTGGATTATATGACATTTTTAAAATTAATGAAATATAATTAAAAGGGAAGAAAAAATAGTATTACTTTGGAAATAAATATGAAATTTTGATTTGTGTATATTATTAAGAATATTCTAGAAGTTAAATCCCTACTCTCAACCAAAAATTATGGAAGGCATATTCCAAAAGGCCTTGTCTAACCAAACCACAATTTCACCAAACAATGAATTTCTCTCTAGAATCAAATGAAAACTTATTCAAGAAATATTCTGTTGGGAGTGTTCAAATATTTGCTTGGATTGAGAAAATAGATTCAACATCATCAAAAGCACATGGGGCACTCAAAATTTTGAAGCTCAACAATGATAACCTAGATTTTAGAAAGTTTTTGCAAGATTTTCTCAAAATCATGTTGGAAATTCTATTATTTTCCAAACTAAATTCTGACCTATTTAGACTATATTGTTTCTAAAATAGAAATTCCCAATAACTAAAGATAAATGTAAATTTCTAATAGAATTTTACATAACACAACAAAATATCAATTTTAATTATTGGTAAGGCATAATCTTATGTGATTGGACTCCCGTAAAAATTCACTGTAATAACAATTCCTTCACGTTGTTGTGTTGTTTTGCACATATTGAACTGTAATTCATCCATGTGTGTAATGAAAATAAATAAGAAATAACAATGCAATTTGCGTTATAGGTTTAAACATTATTGACTCCATGATTCAAAACATAGCACTAAATTAAAGCTTGGGATTGAATTACAAGGGATGGGCCATTTTGTTTAATAACATTTGAAATATATATATTTCTTAATTAGGGTTCAATTATCTTGATGACAATTTTTATTTTTTTCTAAATACACATGTAAATATATATATATATATATATTAAAGAATAGTATGTAATGAAAAGGAGTGCCCACAGTGAAGATTTAAACATTTGTAGGTAGCAATGGTCAAGTAGGGACTGCAATTTGGAGACCATCGCTCTTATTAAATTAATGTTAATTGATAAAAATGGAGAATTTAACATTAACTCAAAGTGTTGGTTGTGTAGTACTTCATTCCCCTAACTTTTAATATTATATTATATATCTTTTTATGTAATTTTAATTAATATTAATCATCGTCATTATAATAAAATTTATTACAATATTTTTATATATCAATAAGATGTATAAGTTAAAAAAAATCACATAAATACTGAAAATTGAAAGATAAACATTAAGTCGTTTACCGACTCTTTTCCAATATTTTTCTATTTAATTTTAAAAGCTCACTTCCAAGTATTTTCAACTATTTCATTTAAAAAGATTCATTAAAAAATTATTTAATCGCACTAGTATTATAAAAATATACACAACAATGGAAAAAAACACCACAAACCTTACAACTAATGCAACCATGTTGAGGCATTTAGAATGGTGTTGGCTAGGAAAAAGCAAAGGCCATCCTAAACTGATTGCCATGTAGAGAAATGACGATCGTAATTAAGTTGAGCTTTCCTGCAAAACTTCCTAGTCTACCTTTCATTTATCGAAATCCTTCAATTGTTGGCTTAGGTGCTCCAATACTCCTGTTGTAGTGGCTACAACCGCCCTCCAAAATTTTACCTCAACTTTGTTTGGGAGCCTCCCTATCGACCATCCTCAACAACATCTCTTACACTGTCAAGCACATCACCTTCAGTTGTTTCATAGAGTCTTTTTGGCATATGAATGAAAGTTTGTTCCACCCCCTTCACAAGCTTCTTTTCAAACTTAGTGCCAGTTGTTAGTTGAGCAACTCCCTCTGGGAATTGTGCAATTCTAGAGGGGAACCAACCTTTCTTCCATAAATTGCACAAACCTAGCTTGGCACCTAGCTAGGCTCCAGAATTGCGTAATTCTTCCTGACAGTCTTCCTCTAAAAAATTATGCAATTCATCCTAGGAGAGTTGCTCAGCTTAGAAATTGCAGAATTTTAGGCAGTAGTCAACTACTGCTCCCATAAATTGCATAATCCCTCTGCGATGGCTATCGCAGCAGCTAGAAAAAAATGTGCAAATCCAGGAAGATAGCCTGCTTGGCTTAGAATAGCGCAATATAGTAAGACAGGCTTCGTTGAGAAAATTATGAGCTCTGACCTAGGACATCTGCTTAGCTCAGAAATCTCAAGGTACAGTTAGATAGGCTTCCTTCAGACAATTGTGAGGTCTAGCCCAGGAGAGTTGCTTATCCTAGAAATTTCACAATCCTGGGAGATAGTCATCTGTTCCTCTCAGAAATTGTGTAATCCCTCTGGGACAACCATCTCTCCTTAGCCAGGAAACTGCATAGATTTTCATCCTAGACTCTCAGACCGATGCATGTGTCTTCAGGTTGACCGGTTCCCTTAGGGATCGAGAAAAATTATTTTCATACATGGAATGCTTCTTCCAAGGATGCATGCAAAGGGATCCCTTGATTCAGGGATCTATTTTTAGCATCTGGAGGTTACATGGAAGGATCATTTCTGAAACCTCCCATCAAGTGTCGATTTTCCTAGATTTGTGGCATATGCGTCACAACCTTGATTTTATCAAAATTCATTAAATTGACGTTGCAGATCTCATTCCTCACATCGAACTTGTGGCTCTAACATCCCACATTTCATCTACGAGTCGTTGGCACATTAAACTCAGTTGTTTTTGGGTAAGCTTGCTTTCCATATCTCGCGCTATGTTTTTGTTGCTTTTTGTGTTTTGCTTCTTGTGAGTGTTGTATGCTTGATTTCAGTGAGTGCTTGCTATTGTGTTGATGTATGTTAGCTTGTAGAAACACTGTTTCAGTTTTCATTCACATCTCACTTTTGTCACATGCATGACACTATTTTTGCACGAATGGTCGTTGTTGTGAAAAATCACTTCACACACATGCATGCTTTCCCATTTATTGAATCCTACACTTATTGTTTGCATCTATGATCATTCACTCTTGTTTGCACTCATCTCATCATGCATTTAGACTTCTCATGTTGTAGTCACCATTCAGTCGGCCTAGGCTGCCTTGGCTCGGATCATGCCTTCCCTAGCTAGCACTGCACATTTTCGGAAGTGAAGGCTCTTCCTTCCCTCTAGAAATTGCACAAGTCTAGTCTAGCACTAAGCTCTAGGCTTGCATGGCATAATTCTTGGAGGCAGTGTTCTACTAGCCCCTGAAAGTCTGCAATGTAGTTTTCTGGTTGCATGTCACTACTCAGTGAAATTGTGCATTACACAGTTTTATTCCTCAATAGGTAAGGATAGACTATGCATTGTACTGTTCCAGTAGTTAGTTAGCCTCATGATAGCCCAAACAATGCCTTGCACAATTTTGGCAGTTAGTCTCCCGACCTCCAAGCGGAAATTATGCAACCTTCACGATCACTGACACAGTTATGTTGGAAGTCTGTCCTCAAGTTCTTTTTGTGTTTCAACTAAAATATTACTTGACATGAGTGTTACTATGTCTCTAGGCATCACAGACATTTGTATGTCTCTTAGCAGCACAAGTACAATGGCCTTTAGGAGAGTAAAGACAAAGGACACTGTTGTGAGCACAATGGAGTTTGCAGCCAAGCAAGTGTATATGAGCTTGCCTACCTATGAAGACATCAAGTTGTTAGTAGATAAGGACATCAAGACAATATGGAAGCACACTCGCATGCGGCGAGTGCAAGAGAAAGGCCGTTGACAACATAGAGGTGAAGCAAAGATGAAAGTTCCAAGTAGACCCACTCATGATGAAAGAAGCTTTTGAGATTGAGGCTATGAGGTGACGGTGTGACAAGGCAATTTCATGAGGGTAGAGAAAGGAATAGAGAAAGAGTTTTAGGTGTTGAAGTAACAACTCGAGGAAGAAGATAAGTTGCATAGATGAGAGAATGATTTGCAGTAGGAATAAGTATAGTGGGGGCACAACATGCACAAATGGATGAAATTGCATCGAGATAAGTTATAGATCTATCCTAGCAGTTGGCACAGAGAAGACAAGGCAATAAGTGTTGTTGATTACATGTAAGGGAATTCAAAAGCATGCATGTCATTATGTGCACGCATTCGATCCCACCCATTTGGCACACTCACCGAGGCAATTACAAGAAGCAAGTCCAACTGGAGTTGAACATGTGCTTCGACAGCTTGATCTACATGGTCATCAACACGCACTTGGAGATCAACACAGAAAATATGCATCAGTAAGTTGTTGGTCCAGTCACATTCAAGACGATGATGTTCATGCTATCAAACAGGTTGGCAAGATGGGCCATACCAGTGTACCTGGATGAAACAAAGGCAAGAGTTTGCTTCCATTAGGATGTCACCATTAAGCACGCAGACACCATCACGGATGACCAAACTTGGCATTAATTCGCTTCCATCGATCATCATAAGGATGTAAATGAGTTGGTATCACCACAATGGTCTGAGTGGTAGTGATGTCTTGCATGGCTTACTTAAGCCATTTTTCCTCACATGGGTACATGTGCAGATTGTATGTAATGTCTTATCAAGTGGAAGTTCAAGTGTCGATAGTTGAATGTAACAGTCATAGAGTAGCTGAAGAGTCATTAGGGTAGATGAACGGTCACAAAGGGGGATGTTAGGGGTCACCTCGCCCTTTGCTATAAATAGTCCCTCATAACTCATTGTATAGGTTGTTGGTCACCCAAGCTTCCAATAGGAGTATCTTAGAGAAAGCTTGGATAGTATTGTAATAAGCCTTGGCTTCTCCACTGCACAGAGCTAGCATATATCTTTGGAGGAGAAGGCGGCAGTG
>APFE031167488.1:0-17728 GCA_000404065.3 Pinus taeda | reverse complement strand
TGAATTCTTAGGCTAGATATGTGTATTTGTTTGTGAAAATTTTGGCTTTTAAAGGGTTTGTTGAACTTAGGGTTTGGAGCCACAAGTAGCTCTAAGTTGTGGGAATATATGAGCAAGCATAAGAAGGAGCTAGATTTAGAAGCCATGGTGTAATTTGAGTATTTGTTAGTGTATTATAGAGGATATAATGTGGAAGAAACTAATGAGCATAAATAAGCATGATTTCATTAGCTTAGGAAGACAAAACACATAACCATGAAAACCAAATAACGGAGCTTGTAAAACAAGAATTATGAGTATTTTATCACAAGGAATACATAGCAAGAAGAGATATAATGTAGATAAATATGTCTAGACCATGAGAAAACAAAAACAATGAAGTACAAGCACCATGAACTCACTGGGCTAGAGTTCCTTGTAAATAGTTGCAACCTGTGTCTGTATTAGTTGAAAGATGATTACAATGCAAGCCTCCTTTACAAAAAGTTCAACCTTCTTCTCCTGAAGTGAAATATTACTTATATACTCTCCTAGACCACTTTCCCACCTTCAAGAGTCAAATTCCTTGGTGGAGGAACTAACTCCAAGATTCTCTCAACCAACAGGTGAGAGTGAGAAGGTGCAACTCAAACACCTCATGAAGTGTTTGATTAGGAGTTTTATTCTTTTATGAGGACTAATAAACATCAAAAACAACCTATGATATGAATTTATTCATGCCTACATCACCTATCCTCATAGCTTGTGCCATTACATAGAGAATCTTGACTTTGACCAAGTCAGTCTAGAAACTAGAAATTTTACACAGTGAAATTTTATAATTAAAAACGCAAAAAGTGCAGAACCGCAGCGCCAAATTTGAGCTGATTTTTATGTGACTTCCAGGGGTCAAAATTAAAATTTGAGAGAATGGTCAACTATCCCTTCAAGTCTAGTTTCCATAACAGTTTGAATTTCTGAATTTGGAGCACGAGAAGACCTTCAAAAATCCATTCTCCCAAGGTTACTCCAGAAGCGCAGCACCTGTCAAAAAATGGTCCAGAATGCTAGTTTTTTGCCACGCTTTTGCCTTTTTCTCCCAAACTAATCCACCTCTGCAAAACATGGGCAAATGGGTTTTTAGAGGATGCCAACAAATTTCTAAAAATGTAAACCTTTCCTCAAATGGATGCCTGAGGAAAAACCACAGTGCCTGGAAAGGCCAAATTTCTGAATTTAGACCAAAATTTGCCCAAAAACTCAAAATGCTCAGAATTAGCTCAAAATTGGAGGGAAGGCATAAAAATTTTTTTTATAGCTTCATGGATGCTTCAGCAAGCATCTCCAAGTTTCCCTCATCCTTTTGATATTTTTTGGTCTCCTTGAGCTTGTTTTTGAGTTGTTTCACTTTAACATTGGCAATCATGTTTTGAGCTTGATAATAATGTGTCGTGTGTCTGAGCATTTGATTATCTTTGTTTTCCTTCTCCAGGAGCTTCTCCAAGTGTTCATTCACCTTGTTGAGCCAATATTCTTTATCTTGATGTACCTCTAGGGCAATCCTCTCTTCTAGGTCAAGGTCTTCATTGAGCAATATTTGTTTTTGTTCCTCTTGCAAACCTTCATTGAGACCTATGGTTCTTGGTATTTTCCTCTTTCCTGTACCTTTTGATCCTTCAGGCTTGCTTGATTCTATGATCTCCTTTCCTTTTCCAACCTGCTGCAATAACTTGGCTTTTTCCTTTTCTTAGATCAACTCTTTTGCTTTGAGTTGATTGTTTTCTTGTTCAAGGAATGATATAATGAACTTTGCTCTTTCCATATTTATTTCCAGCTACTTGATTTGGTAGTGCTTGTCCCTGATAGTCTACTTCATAATTGAAATCTCATCTTCCTCTTCTAGATCAATAATCTCTAACTCATGCTGAACTGTCTTCTTATCCTTTGTTGTCGATACTTACTTTGTCGATGAAGAAGGCTTGGCCCCTTTCTCTTTTTGAGAAGAAAACAAAAGCCTCTGCCCTTTCTTATACACTTTGGTGATCTTTGGCCTAGATATTTGAATCTTCTCTACTGGTTTGCTAGATGACCCCATCTTTGTTTGTTGTTTTCGTGTGCTTGGGGACTGAGATGCTGCATTTTCCTCATGCCATTTCAAAGTTGTTTCTAAAAAGGCTTTATTATAGCTCCAAATACCACCTTATGTATTTGTGATGCTTGGTTTATGGCCTAGGTAAACCCCTCCTTCCAAATTTGGTCCAAATATTTAAAAAATAGTGTTTTACTCCATGCACACGACTTTTCCCTGTATTAAACGTGTGTACATGCAGGTCAGTCTATACCCAACCCACGTATATGTCTTAAAACACTTAAAAAAATTAAATTTCCTTAATTATGGGCGGAGATCATGGGTTTTACCTATTGATTACCTATTACTGCCCATGGCCTAATTGTTCCCAACTGTTTCCCAACTAAAAAAATACTTTGGGAGAAGTATAAAAAGACTTCAATGGGAAGGCCTAAGGGAGGAGAGAAAATAGAGAATTACTCTGCTGATATTATCCCCTGATCAAGTCTGAAGATCCCTGTACTTCAAGCACTTCCCCAAGTTTAGGAAACCCTTGTTTCCTTGAGAGTTGATATCCTTTCACTTGTGGGAGATATCCTTGTGTTGGTTATGGAAGGAGCATTTTGAAGACCAGGACTGGACGAACCTGGAGGATGGTTCCGCTTGGAGGCGAAAGAGGAAGACTCAGGGTAACTCTTTTATTGTTTTGATTATAGTTATCTACAATAAAAGAAACACCGTCTTGTTCCTGATATCAACTTTGTTCATGCATCTGATGTTATTGTTATGATTTATGTATGAATGACTATTTCAATATATAACTAACCATCTACTTATATGTTATAAATTTGATTTCACTATAATGCTTTATCTATATGTTGTTGTGCATCTTTGAATTGGTTGTTTTGCAGGTTCAAAGATCGTGAGGAGTTGCAGAGGGTTTGAACCCTGGCTAGAACTACCTGAACGAAGGACCCCCAGGTATGTACATCCTCGCATATTTTGCTCATTTAAGCATTTTTCCTGAGTTATTTGCTTGTTTCTTGCTGTAGATTACTCCTTCTCTGCTAGGATTCTGACCCAAAGCCCTTGGGGACTTTATCCCTTAACAGGCTTTCCAAGCCATACCCCTCTCTGCCAACTGATGAAGGATAATGGTTTTAATGAGATTGTGATGGAACAAGCTTGGAGAGTGCTCTTTGTCCTTCAACTATATCTTCTCAGACATTTTTGAAATACTCTTGAACAAGTAATTGCACATGTTAAGTGGCTTTTGAGACGTGAAGTGCATCAAGAGGCAAATGTGATATGCATACAACCTTGAGAATCTACCTTCATAGGTAAAGAACCTCATGATGGTCTTCATTAGAGGAGCATACTTCTCAAGAAAATATATGAAAGGCATAAGGTGAGTATGTGTGTCTCTGTATGGAATCTTTAAGGGCTTATAGTTTTCAAGATCTAGACTCATTCCCTTGAACCAGTATTCGCCATTGTCTGGTAAACCAGTTGCTAGTGAGATGGAGGCCATTAAGAAGCTAAATTCAATACCAGCAATGACAACAAATTCCCCTTTCAAATGTGTAGCTACCAATCTGTCAACTGCTCATAAAACCCTGCTTCACTTACTTTTTAACAAAATTCGAAATAGTGAACATCTCCAAAGCATTGTTTGATGAAAGGATAGTAGTTGATCTGATTGCAATATGATGGTTCATATATGAGAATCCTCCCTCCTTTGTGTTGTCTCTTTCTCTCTAGTGAAGAATCAATCTCCATGTTGACACAAAATCCTAGGAGCAGGAAGTGAAAATAGATGTGAGGGATTTTGACAAAATGATGGGAGGGGTTTTGTGAAAGATGAGAGGACTTTGAAAAAATGATGGAAATGAGTGAGGAAAATGGTGAACAAATGTGGCTACTTGTAAGTGAGACCAAGAAGGTTTATGATGTGATTTGGTCAAAATAACTCTACGAATAGCTAGGGTTTTCTTTTTTTATTGTTTAAACTTGGTTTGGAGGTGGATGGATTGGTCAAAATGACTCATCATACATGTGTGAAAGTGTAGAATGTCAATTTACATGTTTAGGGGATGAAAAAATGTGATGACCATTTCTACCCTAGCATTTCCCATGGCACTTTTTCTACAAACCCTAGCTTGAGAAATTATTGACATGGAATGCAAATGGGAAAGCAATAATAGAGAGAAATGATGTACTTACTTGTTCTTTAGCCTTAGAAAGAAATTTGACCAAGTTTGAAAGAAAATAAATTGAATTTTGGGAAAATTTGGGTGAGTTTCAGGGGCTCTGTCCTGCGTATAGCGCAGTTCTCATACGCGCAGAACGAAAGCACAGCGCAATTTACCCACACGCAACGCCTAACCTCCAAAGCGCAGCGCAATGTATCTACGCACATTGCCTTCAATTTTTGGCCAATTTCTCCTAGGGAAAGAGTTTTTTTTCTTTTTTAGGCGAGGGAGCTCAGTGATGAAGAGTGAATGAGACATGAATGAAAAGGTTTTGAGCCTTTTTGAGTGTATATAGGGGTAATTTCTTCACTTTTTCAAAAAGAGTAAAGAAACTAATCCTCCTTTGTGAACTGATTTCACTTTTCTAATTAAAAAATACCTTTACCATTGTAAATGTGCTTTTTGCATCTCCTGAGTGTTGGTGCTTCTTTCTTCTGAAACCTTTGATGTCATGAAAATGTGAAGAAATCATGTTTCAATTCTTCAACTCTTTGCTTTGTCATGTTTGACTTCCTTTTTTTTTTTTTTACTATGGCAATGGTGGACCTTGGGGACTCTTGTGGCCTAATGGATGACCTAAGACCTAATGGAATGATGATGATGACTTGACCCATTTTCATGGTGTATGATAAGCAACCATCATGAGTGAAATTTCAGACAATGACTCCATCTTGGACTGACCATATAATGAGCAAATTTGTTGTGTAAACCTAGTAACAAAAAAATTTGATGATGAAAGCCTGAAAAGGTCATGGTAAAAGCATTTTTTGATCCAGGTGACAGGCTAACAAGACTGACACTAATAGTTCCTTTTGGCCTAACTAATGCTCCAGTTACTTTTATGTGCTTATGAATAATGCATTGCATCCTTATTTGGACAGGTTTGTGATTATATTCATTAGTTATATATTGATATATTCTAGGAATGAGGAAGAGCATGTCGAACATTTATTAGCACTGTGAAGACTGTTAAGAGATCATCAATTGTATGTCAAGCTTAGTAAATGCAACCAGTCCTAAAGATTGTAGATCTAGATAAATAGTTTTTGGAGTGCACAAATGGTTGAAATAGATGACTTGGTGGGGTTCTGATGCAAGAAGGACAGGCAATATGCTACGAGTCAAGAAAATTGAATGAACATGAGAAAAAATATGTGACACGTGATTTTGAGTTAACAACAATCATCCATGCACTAAAGATGTGGAGGAATTATCTTCTTGGTAGGAGGTTCATTCTGATGAGTGATCACAGTGGGCTGAGATACTTGGTTGATCAACCAAATTTGGATTCCAGGAAATTTTTTTGGTTGGCCATGATCAGTGAGTTTGACTTTGAAATTAGATATATTAAGGGTAAAGAGAATAAGGTTGTAGATGATCTTAGCATGAGAGTATAGGTAAATCACATAACAACTATGAGTTCATATGGGACATATTTACAGGATCAAATCTTATAGGTAGGACAATAATATGAAATGTACCAACATCTTAGGCACATGTTACATCAACAGGGTACAGGTGAATATGATGTGGTTTATCATCTCATGGTAGATGGTTTGGTGAGATTTAGGGACAAGATCTATGTGTCAGACAACAATGAGCTCAAGAAGCTTATCTTGAGGGAATTTCATTTCAAGCCATATTCAGGTCACTTGGGATATCATAAGACATTGACAGTTGTGAAGAAGTTCTACTCTTGGCCGAATTTGAAGAAAAAGGTGGAAGAGTTTGTTGCGATATGCTTGGATTCTTAGCAGGTAAAAGAAGAGTGTAAGAATCTAGGTGGATTAATAGTCGATTATGATTCCAAAGTGGAAATAGGAGGTCATTTCCATGGACTTCATTACAGGTTTTCCAAGGACATCTAGATAGCATGATTTCATTATGGTTATGGTTGATAGGTTAACAATGGTGGTGCACTTAATTCCGGTAAATTCTATTACTTGAGTTAGATAAGTAGCACAAGACTTCATCCGAGATATAGTGAGATTGCATGGTATTCATAGGAATATTATGTCAGACAAAGATGCCAAGTTCACTTCCAGGTTTTGGAAAGAGTTATCTGTAGCTTTGGGTAAAGAGTTGGCCTTTAGTACATCTTATCATCCACAGAAAGATGCAAAAACAAAGAGGGTCAAGAGGATTTTGGAGAACATGTTGAGGATTTACGCCATGCATCAACAATGAAAGTGGGAAGAGTATATTCCATTGTTGGAGTTTACATATGAAAATTGGTATCAGGATTCTTTGAAGATGAGTCTGTTTGAGGCAATGTATGGGCGAAGTTGTAGTACTCCTATTAGTTGGAGTGATCCCCTAAACAAGCTATTTATTAGACCAAACATGTTGGAAGAGATGGAATAGGAAATGCATGTTATTAAGAAGAATCTAAAGGTAGCACATGACAGGAAGAAGAGCTATGTAGATCAACAAAGGGTGTTTAAGGAGTTTTAGGTTGGGGAACAAGTTTACTTGTGCATCAATCCCAAGAAGAGATCCTTGAGGATTGGATCATGTGCCAAGTTGGCACTTCGATATTATGGACCTTTCAATATTCTTGAGAGGATTGGACCAGTAGTCTATCGAATTGCACTACATCCAACAGTGAAAGTTCATGATGTCTTCCATGTTCCATTACTTAAAAGATATGTAAAATATGTTGATCATGTTATTGATTGGTATGTATTATAGATGGAGTTAGAAGGATAATTCCAACTCGAATCTCAGTGCATCTTGCAGTGAAAGATGTTCATGCTCAAGAATCGAGCAATTGAGCAAGTTAAAGTGTAGTGGAAGGACTTTGGGCTTGATGAAGCTACATGGGAGATGGTTGACCAGATGTGGGTGATGTATCCTTCTCTTTTCACTCATTGAGATGATATCTTTTGGTATATTATTGATGTTGTGTTTGGTTATGCCTAGATATACATATGTATCTAAATACTACATCAAGTTATGTTATAAAGCTCCAACAAGTGATATGGTGTTCTTGAGATGTTGCTTATGTTTTAGCATATGGATATGATGTAGATTTTGTATCGAGCTATGTTACAAAGCTCCATAGGTAGCATGTGTTTGGTGGTTTATAAGTGTCATTGAACATGAAGGATGATGTTCTACCAAGGGGGAGGGTTTTGTAACAACCTTGGTTAAAAATCCATGTAATAATTTTAATAAAGGAAAAATAAGACCAAGATCATGGGACACATATTCCAAGATGAATGTTGGGAAAAAACACAATTATGGGGATCACTGGTGATTAATGAATGGAAATTGGAAAAGGAAACGGAAAATGCAAAGAGGCATTAACTCAGTTTTATTTATGAAAATAATGGAGAATAAGAGAAAAGGAAGGTGAAAGGTCATAGGTTGCATGTGAGGAGGAAATTAAAGGAAAATAATGGAAATTGAAGAAAATAGTGGCCTCATTAATAAAAAGGCTTCTGAGAATCAGTTCACAACCCTTTTTTAGCTTTAGCTTGGATCTCTCTTCTATTCTCTCTCTTGTACTCTTGTACACTTAGAGTTTCTTGGAGCAATCTTGGAGGATTTTGGCATACTCTGGATTTGGAGAAAGAAGGAAAAGGAAAAAGCAAGAAAGCACAAGAGGACAATGGGTTCATCAGCTACATCATATTTTCTTTGTAAGTACTGAGTTGCATGTATGTTTTCCTAGCTAGTTTTGGTATGCATGGAATATGCATGTGATTGTTTGGCTATGATCTGTCACTAGCATGGAGAATTGCGTGCATTGAAAATGGTTTTTCCTAAGCCTTTCCATTTCCTGGATAGCCATGGTGTTGTGGGTTTTCCCTTTTATTTTCTGGTTGGTGCTCATGTTCCTTATGGTTGTGGGTTGAGTTATTAGTTCCTGGAGCCTTGGTTGGACAAATGCTCTCAAAGCTTGGAACAACTTGGGTTGAGTTACTAGTCCTGGAAACCTTGGTTACTAGTAATTATTTATGTTATGTAGTAATTTCTTAACAATTGGTATCAGAGCCAGTTTCCTTGCAAGATCGTGGATTGTTTTATTAGCCAATATCGTTCATGATGTTGAAACATTGTGGAAAGAGAGTGATATGATTAGATCTATCACATCTGATGTTTGAAGATGTAGATTTAGTGGTTGCACGCTTCCATAAAGTCAAATATGGTGTAGAACTCAAGTTTAGAGTGAGGTTTCCCCTAAATGGCCTGCTAGTCGATGGCAGTGAGTAGTAATGGTTAAGGCCATGGATCAAGTGACAAGGTCTATGATTCTACAACAGACTATGGATTGAAGTGTGTTGATAAAGCCAAAGTCACAGGCGGCAAAGGAAGCATTGGTTCTCATTGTGAAGGAGCTAGAGCTGGTAAGATCTGGTGTGGATCTCAATATCGACTACCGAGAGTCTAACATGAGATGTTGATAATGCATCAGAGGTAGGTTAGGTCTGAGGTACGGGGCTTTGGTGACAAGATACTCGCTGGTCGTTGAAGCTGGTTACAAGTTCGAATATCCAAGAGAGATCATGTGTCTTATCACCTTTCCGTGGTTTTCCTGATCCTTCCGAATGCAGGGAAATTCGAACACCGTGGAGAGCGGCACCGAGGGCCTAGGTAAGAGCTTGCTAGAGATATCTCATCTTGACTATGTTTTGACTCTTTTTCGTAAATGGCAAGGGGGGATCTAGGGGCGATGATGGGGTCAGTTGTCGTTTTGAGGGAAAATTCGCAACTGTTGATGCTCTTGACTACATCTCTAGCCGTCTTGATTGGTTTCGTTTTGTTCCTTGTTTGGCAGAGAGGGGGATCGGCTCCCTCAAATCCGTCAGAGAATCCAACCCTCCTGGTGAAGTCACCCCAAGCAAGGGTTTGAAGGACTCATCTTCGAAATTAAAGGTAGTTAAAATTAGCAAGGCAGCAAAGAAATGAAACAAGGATGCCCACAATTGAGAGAGGATGGGTCAGAATCACAACAGCAATAAACAAAAAAAAAATTATTGAAGTCAAAATTATTGCATGTAAATGGGCATACTACTGTAAGATCTGGTAAGGCATGTGTACCCTTGGGTAATCATCGGTAAATTCTGGGTTAGACCTAGGTGATAGGGGTATGTCGGGTTAACAATACCCCAGGTAAAAACTCTAAGGGGGGTAAGGGCTAGAGTGAGCGAGATTGTCTCACTTAGCAGGTTTGGCTGGAGTTAGTCAAGGAACCCCAAGTCAAGTTTAAGGGGGCAATTGTTAGGTAAACTTTACTCGAGATAGAGTCAAAGTTGACTAGGTTAAACAGTGATGGTTTTGGGGCACATGGTATTGTGCACCCATAGTATTCTGCATGTGGTATTATATGTAATGGAGCTTATAAAGGGCTAGAAGGACTTCATTGTAATGCAAGACCTGGAGGTAAGCAGTGAAGGCTCACTTGATCGGATTGGCGAGGGTTTTTGCCAATGCTAATGAGATATTATTAAGTTGGGTTTCTCCCTAGATTTGGGGTTTTCCTAGATAAACATTTGTGTTTATGTGTTTATGGTTGTTGTTAATTATTTTTATATTTATCCCTCTCAGTAATTATTTATGTCATGCAGTAAATTTCTTAACAACTTTGGTTTAGTTACTAGTCCTGGAAACCCTGGTTGGACAAACACTCTGGAGCCTTTGGTGGGTTGAGTTACTAGTTCTGGAGCCTTGTTTCAACAAATGTTATGGAGCCCTACAACAATTGTGGGTTAAGTTACTAGTCTTAGAGTCAAGTTGGAAAAAAGGCTCTAGAGCCTTGGCCAACTTGGGTAGAGATCGATATGGTGATAGTTAGTGATGTCCGACTGTGAGGTAGAATCACTGGTTGAGGGGGGGTAAGGTGGTTTGGCCTATGGAAACCCTACTATGGTTTTGATTGGTTATTTCCATGAGATACCACATTCATTCTTGGAATATGACACAAGGGTGATTGACTGGAAAAAAGATTTGGTTCATCCCAATCTATGGTTGGATGGTACATGGAAGTCCCTGGATTGGTTGGTTTTCCATATGTTAATCATCCAGGTGGCTCCAGAGAGACACACAGGACAAAGAGGTCTCAAAATCAAAGTGTTTGGATTAGGCTCGAAACAGTTTCATGTTAAGTATCTTGTCATCATGATTGCAGTGGTGCGAAAGATAGAGCTCTTCAAAGTTTGACATGACAGGGGAAAAGTGGGGCCCACAATATGCCACATGGCATCCTAGTAAGCAAGTGGGACCCACATGGCAGCCATCAGCCATTGACACTTGGCGTTCTTTCATTTGGTCTCCTAAACTTGCATAAGGGACAAAAATCATTTTTACATTGGTTATTAAATAACCACATAACAAAATTTGTTTTAATATATAGTTATTAATAACTATATAAAACAAATCACATATATGTTAGGGACCAGTGGCCACAACACCCGCCGAAACCTTTGAAGAAATCACAATCGCCCCTTTAAAACAATTGCAGATATATTAAGGCCGACGACCATAACCTCTGCCGGCCTTATCACAATCGCAACCATAATATATGTTGTTGGGTCGGTGACCATAACTCCCACCGAACCCTTTAACAACCATCCATCGCATATATATAACAAAAATTGTTGTATTAAGGGGCGGGCACGGGACATCGGTGGTGGACCCGACCCACACCCTATCGCCCCGATCGATTTTAGATATATTGCCGATAATGATATCGGTGAAAACCTAGATATTGTGCTGATTAATATGCAGCACCGACCACCGATGAATGCGATCGCCGATATAGATATTGGTGAAACCCTATATTGGATGCCAATTTATGCGCCAGCACCCATATTGATCGTTGATTTCAAAGGCTGATCACCGATATTGGGAAAGAATTGATATTTAAGGCGCCGACAGCAAATAAGGGTGCCTAATGTTAGTGCGCAGTTTATATCACATTGATTTTATAAAATATATATATGGATGGGTGGGATTTGATCCCCCGACCTCTCCTCAACCAACATATATATTTAACAATTGTGCCAACTGCTTACCTTGGTGAATCTACCCAAGGTTTTCCTATTTAAACACTCATTTTCACCTCTGCACGTAGTTCAAGGAGGAGGAGAGAGACTGTAGGCACAGATTTTGAGGCAAAAGGCAGATTAATTAATATTTTAATGCAAGAACCATGAATTTTGTTGGAGGGCAAAATTTTCACTTTGTCAGAATTTGACAAATTTTATATGGTTTTTACACCTCTCGTCACCATGAACATAATGGTTTTGTTCATTTCTTCATCAGAGGTCTGCATTTTCCATTCATTTCCAGAATGCACATGCAACCATGATTTCAGCAAAAACAGGTAGTAGAACCATGAGCCATGAAATTTTCCCAAGGAGGTAAAATTTTTACATTTCAGAATATAGTCAGGTTTATACTTGTTTTTCATGGTTTTTCGTAGGGATAACAATGGCAAGATCAGATTCACCATCTGAGTTGAAAATTTGCAGTCCATCCATGGAGCAAAATCTTTGAGGAATCCTATGGGAATCTAAAAGATTCCTTGAGCCCAGAATTCTCAACTTCTCAGAATTTGGATTTTGGGCAGTCGATTTAGCACTACTCAATGTCAAAAATATGATGGTGTCTTCATATTTCTTATTCTCTCATTTCTCCTTCTAGCCACTTTTCTAAGTGCTAGTCTAGGTGTCCACATTCATGTGCGAGCAGCCATCTTCATACGATCGATGCCTTGAGAGCAATGGTCCGAGCAGCTTCAACAATGTGACATCCACTTCTTCAGATGGCCCTTGGTTATGAGGTATATGATGTGTTCATGTACTTATTCTTTCTTCATTATACTGCACAGATCCTTGATTGATGTTGATGCAAGATCTTGTTTATTACATGTTGTCATGATTCGTTGCTTGATTTGATGTGGAATCTTCTATGTGATGTACTTGTTGTCATAACTCTTCATGCTATGTTTTGAGATCCCTTGTTGTATGTTGTTGGGATACTCTTGTTTTCATCATGCATGTTTTGTTTTGACATCCCTTTTGTGTCATGTTGGCAGGATCTTCATCATGTATGTTTTTGTATCATATTGATAGGAGTATTTTGATTGAGAGTTATAGTTGTGGAACATCTCTTCGAGCCACTCTTGTGTGAGGGCATTTTTCCTTGTATGATCCTGACATCATCTCTTGTGTACATCCCCATTATTGACAACACTTAATGCAGCGGCCTACACCATCTTTACAACGGGGCCCGGAGACATAGTCCCCCTTGGACTAACTCTGTTATCAACGCTTATGTTTTCATGTGCTAATGATTGTTATGTTCCTCTTCTTGTCCGCATGCAGATGTATTCATTAATGTTATTTTAAAAAGAAATCTTAATACATCATGAAAGTAAAAGGTCTTGGAAGGGTCCTTCTTCACACCTGCACCTGGATCAGTTAATAAGAGTTCCTTTTCCACTCGTAAATAATATGTATTTATGCTCCTTATTATGTGGTCTTGATGGTTTTTCTATTATTGCTATTATTCTGGTTATATGCTAGTTATAGGCATGGTTTATGACATACTTGAGTTATGGATCTCATCATGTTTTGGTTAGTAAATGAATTGTTAATGAATGAATGACCTAATAAATGTTTTTGTAGCTATTATGAGAGATTATTAGTCCTTCTTGTCAATTCTCAAAAAAATATTGGACCTCGACATTCAAATGTGTATTTATGACATGTACATTACATGTACATGATGTTTTTGACGAAATGTTTTTCGTGGTTGGGATGGGTCAAGTTAAGTCCTTATTCATGTAGGTTTTAACCCCGTACAGAAATTACCTTCATATGAATTCTAAAACATAGAAAATAAACAATGCGAGAGCATAACACATATACACAAAGATTTTCCCCTGGATCCCAAAACTGGAACTACCAGCTTGATTTTTCATTATTTTCCTTTCAATGTTACAATACATATTTATACATGCCGAAGCATCCAAAACCATGGACCCAAAAACCATAGGTAGGTTTGCCCAAATCTTCCATGGACCTTGGCATGAACTTTATTAGGGGTGCTCATAAAAAAACGAGGGTTGACAAACAAAAAATAACTCATTATTGGCAGATTCCATAAAATACGAATTCCTTCGTAGATGTGGAACCAAAGAATGTTAATCATACCTGGAACAACAGAAGAAAAGGGTAAGGTTTTGTGTTGGAAAGTTTGAATAGATTACATATAAGTGAAGATTGGCGTGGTAAGGGATTTTAAGTTGAATCTTTTATTCTAAAGGAAGCATTATCAGCCCAGGACAAACCAACAAATATCCCTTTCAAGTTTGTGAATATATAGTTCACCCAACCTGATTTGGAAAATAAAAATGTGGGAATGGTGGGATGAGGAAATAATAATATTGATCATGGGATCAAAAATAAAATTCTGCATAAAGTCCATCATAATCTTAAAAGAAAGGAATAAGCATACTTTCAGAAAGATCTACAACAAAAATGCAGAACCAGAGGTTGAGATGAATAAACTCCATGACGAAATAGAAGAAAATGAGGTTTGCTAGATTAAAAAAACATTCTAAAGTAAAATTAGACAATGTATATCAAAGGGATGAAGATTTATGGAGGCAAAATCAAGAATTTTGTGTCTCAAGGAAGGGGAGAGAAACAAAAAGTTCTTCACAAAGCCACCTAAAGCAAAAGAACCCATAATAGAATCTCCCAAATTATCAAGGAAAATAATAGTGTGATTAAAGGACAAATATGTAAGGACGCATGTTTTTTAAGAATTCGTTAATGGAACCTAGTGACATTGCCCCCAAAAGAAATGAGCTATGTGAAAACATATCCCAAATATTATAAGCATTGAGGTCAACAAAAATCTTAAGGCACTCATCACTGAAGAAGACTACAAGAAGTGATGTTTTCATTACAAACCATGACTACATAAGACCAACTTATAGGTTTTAGGGGACTCATACCCATGGGCTTCGGAGCAGTAATGAAATGTGGGATCAACACCTCCAACAGGAATTCTCAAATTCTCTTGTTCATCTTCTGACTCATCCTATTGGAATTGGTCTTCGATTACCGTTCATCTTCACAATCATTCATCTGCATCATTCCAAGTCCAACATTCCTCATGCTTCTCCTTTCCCAATTCAAATGGATTCCCCTATGGGATGTTTTTCGCATTGCTCTAATATCAAAACTGTTATAGTTTTTCTGACTATACACTACACAAATATTGAACTGACTCCAAATGGGTGTGGATCCTCTAGCTGCTATAGGCATAGATCTTAAAAACTGATGAAGACGCCTCCAGTTTGCACATGTGTAGATTTACACACCCTCTTCTAGCCCATAGGTAAGTCCAATAATACTTCTCAAGATCTAAAAAAGTGTTATTAGCAACTAAGAGAAACATTCTGCCACAAAGAATTATAATTCGAGGAATCAAGAGAGATTTAACACCTAATTCTAGCATATCAGAAATGAACATGAATACACAACCAGTGGCATCATAAACACAATCTCTTTATTTATTAGATTCTCCTCTAATCTTTAATGCAACACACAGGTCAAAACCATGGTTTACAGTCAATGATTAATGCCACAGGCATACTAAGGCTCCTCTGAGCACATTATCTCTTTGTCTCTTGTACATAGAGGCAGGCTTTTCCCCTTATACACATATTACAATCATTATATCCTAAATTTTTTTAAATAAATACATCTAAACCCCCAAACACCAACGTTGCCACATTTTTTGGGTGTTAGAGTCCCACTTCACAACACATACTGAGAAACGACAATAAAATTTCACTATTTTAGGTCATTTCCATGTGTAACACATCACATATAAAACCATCAGAAACATGACATAAATGAGGCTGAAACCAATCCTAAGTAGTTTGATATTGGAGTAGTAGGGAGGTTTTGTTGTACGGAGACAATCGCGAATAGTCTGTTTCTGGTACAAGAATCCAGCCATTCTATCAAGGTCAAGAAAGAAAGTGACATTTTATTGAAAATGGACCTTTCCAAGGCATATGATAGAGAAGTGGGATTTTTTAAGGGCGAATTTGCTAAAATTTGATTTATGTTCAGAGTGGGTGAACTACGTGTTTGAGTACTTATCAACTGCATCTTTTAATGTTCTCATAAATGGAGGACCTTCCAAATATTTGAAACAATCAAGAAGTCTAAACCATAATTATCCATTATCCTTCTTTATTTATAATGTTAATAGAAGCCCTGGGAAAGTCCTTATCACAAAAGCAAGAGAACCAGGGACAAATAAGTCTTTAAGGTTTCCTCCAAAATAAAGCCCATGACTCATGCTGAATTCATGGATATACCCTACTACCAAGAGAAGATAAATCTTTCGGAGGCAAGAAACATACTAAGAATTTTGTAGAGTTTCAAAGATGCATCTGGTCAAAAGATAAAGTCTTAGAAAATCCAAGGTTTTTAGGATCATAGCCAACTAAAGAATTCGGATAAACATTAACAAAATTATGGGTTTCCAAAAAAAATGATTTACCAACAATGTATATTGGTTTTCCCCTCTTTCACAAATTGTAGAACATGGGAGTGAGCACAAATTTTTTATAAGCTCAGACTCATGTTGGATCCATAGGTAAACAAAAGTCTATGTATGGAAAATATATTGATTCTTATCCAATCGGTATTTCCAATGATTCGAATGTTCTAAAGATCAGTTTTAAATTAACACTTCCAAACTCTAAGGGAGGTCCCAAAGTTTCTCACAAAAATTCAACATGTTTTCTTACTCCCGTTAAAAACATTTATTTGGTGGCCTTGCTATTAAGATTCTAACTTGGACTATCTATCATATAGGCATTGAATTGTAAAGAAGCCATAGGGGCAAGGTTCATTTAGAAAAGCCTGATATTGTAGTTATCCATGAAACAAAACTACTAGAACTTAGAATGCATATTGTGAAAAGTTATGTGTTTAGATAGGAAACATGAATATACAAAAATTGGATAGGAAATCGAGAGGAATATCAATATGGATGAGTACTAGGTGTAACATAAAGGTTCTTTTGGAGGAAGGTTTTGGATCAAACCACCTTAGCTTTCTCTAGAGTGTGGGATCTTCGTTTCTACATGGAAAATGTGTATGGACCTAATTTGGTGCTTCTAGGAGCCAAGTGATAGCATCTTGTTGCAATGGAAAGGGAAAATATCCCAAACCTGCCATGGACCTTGGCATGAACTTTATTAGGGGTGCTCATCAAAAAAGGAGGGTTAACAAACAAAAATAACTCATTATTAGCAGATTCCATCAAATATGAATTCCTTGGTAGATGTGGAACTAAAGAATGTTAATTATACTGGGAATAATAGAAGAAAAGGGTAAGGTTTTGTGTTGGAAAGATTGAATAGATTACAGATAAGTGAAGATTGGCATGATTATGGATTTGAAGTTGAATCTTTTAATCTAAAGGAAGCATTATCAGCTCAAGACAAACAAAAAAATATCCCTTTCAAGTTTGTGAATATGTAGTTCACCCAACCTAATTTGGAAAATAAAAATGTGGGAATGGTGGGATGAGGAAATAATAATATTGATCATGGGATCAAAAAAATTGTTCTGCATAAAAGCCATCAGAATCTTAAAATAAGGGAATAACTTTCATAAATATCTACAACAAAAAAGCAAAACCTGAGGTTGAGATGAATAAAATCCATGACAAAATATAAGAAAATGAGGTGTGCTAGATTAAAAAATGCTCTAAACTAAAATTAGACAATATTTTTGGAGGTATAAATCAAGAATTATGTGTCTCAAGGAAGGAGAGAGAAACAAAAAGTTCTTCACAAAGCCACCCAAAGCAGAATAACCCATAATAGAATCTCCCAAACTATCAAGGAAAATAATTGTGTGATTAAAGGACAAATATGTAAGGACACGGGTTTTTTAAGAATTTGTTAATGGAACCTAGTGACATAGCCCCTGAAAGCAAAGAGCTATGTGAAAAACATATCCCAATCTTATAAGCATCGAGGTCAAAAAAATATTAGGGCACTCATCACTGAAGAAGATTACAAGAAGTGATGTTTTCATTACGAAAGAACAAGGGAGCAAGCCTTAATGGCTTTTGAGATAACTCTTATAAAAAAAAGGCACATTATAAAATCAAATTTGTTTAGGTGCAGTGGAAGAATTAACACAATTTGGGAGACTTATCAAAGCTTTAAGCTCTACTTTTGTTACACTTATCAGTGGCAAAGAATTCATAGGAATCTTGCTTCATGGTCTTGTTGTAATTTCTCTTCTTGCCATTTGGTTCCAAAATCCATTCCTATCTCCTCATGATTATCTGACCGAACAACTCCCATAAATGGGTCAATAATTTGGATGATTGTCATGCTCTACTGCCCCTGCATCAAGCACAAATCTATATA